>BACB01002884.1:0-28908 GCA_000338015.2 Ganoderma multipileum BCRC 37180
TTTTGTTGTCATCCATCTTGGGGTCGAAGAGGACGTGACGAGCCGTCACAAGAAGAATCTTGCTATCCGCACCGCCACTCGCGATGAAAAAGCCTCCAGTACCCTCAGCCCAGGGCGTAGCTGCGTTAGAGATGGAGAGACCAAGAGCGGGAGTGAACGGGATGCGAAACTCGGCGGCGGGGTCGGAAGTGAGGCTGGGCTCAAGGAGCTTGGGGCCGCTGAAGCGCCTGGCGATTGACTCGCGGATCTCCACATCGACTTCCTGGATGCCGTTCTCGACAAGGACGGCCTTGCAGGCGAGCGCGACTGCGCTTCCCGCGATGCCTGAGAGTGTGTTGGGCCAGACGCCGATCCAAGGATAATGGGGGGGTTGGCGTCGCCTACATAGCTGATGCGTATCATGCTCGTAGAGCCCCACTTCACGCCCTTCGAATCTAGGACGGTGTGAACCTGACGAGCGACTTTGGTGTGTAGGTCCGCAAGAGCGTAATCATCGACGATCCTAAGCTTCTTCGGGGTGAGGTATGCTTCTGGACCCTTGGGGATCTCCCACGGTGTAGCGCCAGTGCGAGCGACCAGAACTGGGCGAGAGGGAAGGCCGAAGTAGTAGTCCTTGCCCTCGAGCTCGGATGGGATTCGGGGCGTAGCATCCTGGATCGGGGGAACTCGCTGGCAGTGACGGAGTGACTACCAATGCTAAGGGATCCGGAGGAAAGCTCGATGGGAGGGGGGAGGGGGTGCTGTGCGCCGCTGGCACCCACATCTTCGCTATGACGATGCATGCGTCCACGAACTGAGTATTTATCGTATCACTGGAAAAGGAAAGGCAGAACAAATGAGAAGATGAGTGCAGAAAAAGCGAAGGAAAACAAGCAACAAACTGTCGCCGTCTGAAGCCTTGGACCAATGGTTAATGAGGCTCCAGCCAAGCTGAGTAGATGGTTTGCTGAGTAAGAGCTCAGAATGCATCATTCTCTGGGCCACGGCACCGCGCCGGCCCGGAGTCCTTCTACACTCAAGTTACTTGCGCGCCATCTGACAGTTTGACTCGATCCTTCATCAGGAAAAAATAACTTTGCTCGATAGACCTATCAGGCCTAGCTAGTAGCGATAGCTGGATAGTAAGGTCCCCCTTTCGATAGGACTTGATAGCACCACCGGCAGCTACTGAGGACTCCGATAGCACTCGATAGACATTGCCGAGACCTAGCGAGACATAAGAGCACGGGTAGATATGAGCTTTATTGTTCGGAATCTCACAGCAGATGCATATAAAGAGAGTAAAATGCATATATATTGTTAAACTCGCTATGCTATAGTACATACAAAGAGGGTACTGCACAAGGATATACGAGCAAGGCGAGAGCACTCGAGCAAAGGTATAACACTTACTAGCAGCCATCTCTCTGACCTCATCGAGCTCACTAACCTTCACACATCCCGGATAGTGGAACACGTACCGTGAAATCAATGCGAAAGTAGCTGTGAACCCACCATGCTACCGTGTCAGGCTTACACTCAAGCATGACTCACCGTGACGGAAGGGCGGCCGTGCTCTCCAATTTGAATTCAGACGAAGCACTCACCTATACGCAGACTAGACCTCGAGGCCTGCGGAGACGGGAGGCTCCCACAGTGACAGTCACGGGTTGTGGGCAACAGCGGACTCGCAACCGAAGGGAAGTCAAATCTCAACCCGGCGTGGCCACAATCCGGACAAAGGCCACACAAGGAGAGGGAGGAGAGAGCCAAGGGATGGAGAAGAGACGTACCGGATCGAAAACTCACCACTTAGGTTGGTAGACGACTGGCTACGAGAGAAGTGCCTTACACTCACCTGTTGACACCTCTGCGAGAGTGACGTAACGGCCCAAAGATATCCGTATGAGGCAAGTCCGGACGGCTAGAAGAGGCGGCGAGGGCAGGAGGCAGCTGGGGCATATGAGGGGGGCAGAAGGAGTGGGGAGGAGGGGAAGGAGGAGAGACGAGGCCGTTGACCGTTGCGCTGGCAGATTGATGAAGTTTATGGTGTCAAATCCGACCGAATTCGGTTCACATCCCTTGCTCTCGCTTGGTATAATACAGTGTTCTCGTCCTATCCATCTTACATCCACGAGCTCATATTGCACTGGTCTATAACTCACAGTCCGTCCGTAATCGCACATGGCCACCTATAGTCAATGAGAGATATCCATCCCGCCGTGATATTCACGCCGCCCGTCCGGATACTGCTTCCACCCACACCGGGGCGTAAACACCGTAACGTACTCATCCGCAGCCTCAATCCAGTACCCGGGCCCCAGACAATGGTTGAACGCACGCGCGAGCTCGCCATGCCCCGCGAACAGCAGCGACGTCACGTCCAGAACGCGCCTAATGTCCGTCCTACCGTCCTCGTCAGCTTCCGGGTATGAATATCCCAACGGAGAAGGAGAAGGCGGGAACGGAAGGAACTCACTTCCCGAACGCGTCCTTAGCCTTGAGCGCGGCGCGGAGGCGCGCATACTCCGCAGGGCGGTCCCGGAACTCGGCCTGGAGGAGCGCGAAGAAGTGCGCCTGCGCGTCCTTGCTCGTCTGCGCGAGCGCGCCCGTCCAGATCTCGCCGAACGCGAGCTCGTTCTCCGAGCGTGGGTCGGGCAGCGCGACGACTGGCGGGATCTCGTCCCCCCATGAGTTTCGTCGGGGGCGGGTGATGGGGCGGCTTCGGGAGAGTGACATACAGGAGGTGAACGGGGAAGGGGACGGGAAGAGGGCGGGGAGCGGCTCAAAGAGCCTCTTGGGTGTGCGCTGGGGGTCGACGGGTTTCTTTGCGGAGGTCGGGGTGCGCGGCTCGCGAGTGGTGGTGTCCATTGTGCGACGGGGATGGGAAGAAGGGTAATGGGCGATTGGTGCGGGAAGGATTGTGGTGAAATTTATACAGAAAGGGAGAGGAGCAAAGACGATTGAGCAAACAACGGAACGGCGGCCTCGTGTGGCTTGACTTCGAGTGGCAAATCGAGTGGCGGCATACCAATGTAGGATAAAGGAAACACAACGTGGAGCGGCGCGGCAAGCTGTCTTCAGCGAAGGTACAACGCATCGTCGTAAGTTCGCTAGTATGACAGCCAGCTGTTCTATTGTCATACAACACAGCAGAGACTTCGTTACGTTACCTGTACTACAGCCGTCGGAGCCAGAAGGCACTAGGAAGGCACCATCCGCCACACTTTCACCAGTCCGTCATCGCCAGCAGTGGCAAACAGGTCCTCGAGGCCCTTTCTTGGACACCAGACGATACTGTTGATATCGTGTATGTCGTGCGCGTTGACGACCTTTGCAATGATCCTGTGCACAAGAGTCTTCCGACTAGGATCCTTCGCACTAGAACCAACCTAGACACGCGAGGTCCTCAGCACCTAGAACAGGCATGGAATCCAGTGGCACCCACCCCGAGTTCCCATACGTTGATGATTCCATCCCCGCCGGTACTCGCGAGCCATCCCAGGCTTCCGGCATCACCAGAGTCAATAGGCTTCCCGGCGCCCCAGCTGATCGAGTAGACGCTCCGCTCGTGTCCTTCGAGCGTATCTACGTGCTCCCATTTGTGTTCCTGGACGCGCTCCCATATACGAATCGTCGCGTCGTCAGATGAAGAAGCGAGAAAACGGCCATTGGGGGAGAACGCGAGCGACCACACAGTGGATTCATGTCCGGAGAGTGTCTGAAAGCAGTACCAGTCCTCTTGCGGGTCGTCGATGTAGAGCTTTATCGTGTCATCATAGGAAGCAGATGCGAGGATCTGCGCTGGGTGACGGATTGAGAGGTTGCGCGGAGGTGGTCTGGGGAGAGGAGAGAGGGGAGCGACTGACCTCCTCGGTCGGATGCCATGCGACGGCCTTGACGTCTTGCGTATGTTCCATGAGGACGCCCATGCACTCGAAGTCATGATCGGGGTGCACTGAAGACTTGTGTGTGGGTACCTCAAAACCATCGCGCGGAGAGGATGCGAGGGTCACGCACCTTCCCATATCCACACCGTTTTGTCACGACTGCAGCTCGCGAGGAGGTTCCCCGAGCTCGAGTAAGCCACGCTCTTGCACTCCGTCTCGTGGCCCTCGAGCAGGCTCATACACTCCCACTCGCCTGCAGGATTGAACGCGCCCCCGTCGTTCTCCCCGTCGCCCTCCTGCGCCCACACGCCAATGTTGGAGTCGAACGAGGCCGTCGCGAGCGTGTTGCCTGAGGGCGACCACGCGATCGCGCGCACGGTCTTCGCGTGCCCCGTCGGAATCGTTGTAACATGTGCGAACTTGAGAGACTGCTGGTCGGGTGCATCGGGGTTCGTGGAGGTGGAGTAGGTGTAGAGCCTGACGTTCTTGTCGGCTGAGCAGGAGGTGAGGATGGGCTTGGTCGGGTTCCATGCGACGTGCCACGCGCGGTCTTCGTGGCCTACGCGAAAAGATTTATTGGTATTGAGGTTTGAGCTTACAGGACGTAAACGGACCTTCCAGCTGTGCGACAGGCTGTATAGTAAGCGGAAAGTCTTGCTCCATGTCCGAGAGGGTGTGTCCCAGGTGGTTGCGATGTCAAGAAGAAGAGATGACGATCCAGAGGTTGCAACTCGAATCTTCTGCGATCTAAGCGGGATCGAGATCCCCGATGTCATTCGACTGGGCGGCACTGCTCAACCATCTTTCTCCGACGCTCCATGATCATCATCCATGCACGACCGCCACCCACTATTGTACGTCTTAACCTTGCAACTAATAAAAGTATTACTATAGGTTATCGAATGCCACAGTCACTATTTGTGTGCACCACAAAGCGGCTGTCATCGAGTTCTGGCCGTATCACAGCCTGCCAACGCTTTTCAAGTTTGGCCACCTCCAAGCTTATTTCTTAATGGCACGTCAACTCAACGCCTTGACCTCACCCAGCGTGGCACAGAATAGAATGTGACGCTCCGCTGCAACAAAGCAGACTCTCCTGTTCTATATAATGGCGCGTATCGAGAGCACCACGCCTCACGGAAATCTGCCCTCCCCCTACTGAACGACACTCGCTTCTCTCCAAACATCAAACATACCCTCTCACAAGCTCATGTCTTCGGAGACACCCACGAAACCCTACATTGACACCAATGCGCTCGCTTTTGCTCTGTCTTACGCTCGGGAATTGGCGGAAGTACAAGATACGAAAACCCGTGCCCTCGCCGTCGACAGTAAGTACCGTAGATCCATATCAGGATTAGCAACTTTTCGTGGTTTGAACATTCTGACCATTCAATGTACAGAACTATATCGTACTTTCCCGCATGATCAGGCAGAGGAGATCCTCAAGTTTATCGATTACGCCAGTCGTTCCACGTTCATAAAGAATGCCATTCCCTACCAGAAGTTCGTCGACGCCGTCGAGAAACACCGGACGGGCAGGTGAGGCGCACAAATCTTTTAGGAGATGATCTCCAGCTTATCGTGTCCCGGTGCTAGAATTACCTCAGAAGAGGCCATCGTTAGGCTGATCGACGCGTGTATCGAGACGCCGCGTGCCCGAGTGGCCAAATCACTGAGTGCTTTCCTTCCACCTGGCTGGTGCATTTATGCGGATTCCCGGGGATTTGGGT
Source organism: Ganoderma multipileum BCRC 37180 (assembly GCA_000338015.2). Taxonomy (NCBI): domain Eukaryota; kingdom Fungi; phylum Basidiomycota; class Agaricomycetes; order Polyporales; family Polyporaceae; genus Ganoderma; species Ganoderma multipileum. The sequence goes on from BACB01002884.1 coordinate 5,603, forward strand.
CTGTTCGCACCGACGAACAGAGAGACGTCCTTTACTTTGGTCCCTTCGGGGAAATGACCCCGGTAAGTTCCCCCACATCCGAATGAGTTCAACTCGGTCTAATGTGGGCAACGCCTGTCCTGCTGGTATAGCTGCCGATGACAGAATCGTCACTACACCACAGACTGTAGATAGAATATGGGTACTTAAATACGTATATATTTTCAACGTTTAAGAAACGTACGTACGAGAGGAAACGAAACGATGTAGAAACAGCCGAAGGTCTAAAAGGTTGAACTTGGATGGTTGCCAAATACGGACATGCACTCGCCAAGGTGTCAAGCGCGGGTCGCCAGATTCCCACTTGTCGTCATGTTCCGCGGCGCGCTCCATCCACTATGACAAGCATGAGCTCGGAGTCGCTCCCGCGACCCATCTGGACTGTACCCCCTCGGTCTCTTCTTCGGCCACATCACGACTCCCATCCAGTCATCTCTTGACGATGGCATCCAAGTGCGCCATACGCGAGGTGCGAATTCATGGGGTTTGTACTGGAAACGTCTTCATTGATTGGAGGAGCGCAGGTAGCGAAGGACGTCTGGACGTTCTCCTGGTACGTCTGCATTCGAAATCCGCGCATACACCGACATGTAATCAATTCGTCTCCCAGTCCTTTCTCTCGATTCAACCTGTTCCCCGTCGGTGCTCGCTCAACCGCCATCAAGCTCAATAACGGCGATGTCTGGGTGCTGGCCTCGTCGCCTATGGACGACACCGTGAAGCAGAAGCTCAACGAGCTCGGTACAGTAAAGTACGTCCCGCCCTGATGAGTACGCGCCCCTATTCAACGTTTGGATCAAGGTGGATTATTGGCCCGGATGCCGTTCACCACCTCTATCTGGGAGAGTTCAAGAAAGAGTTCCCGGACGCCAAGGTCATTGCTGTACATGAGGCCATTCAGAAGAAAACGAAGGAGGGCATCGAGTTCCATGGTGGTGAGTGGCCGATCAACCGGACCGAATCAGCGAATCGGTTTCATGTATGCGGGTTAGCTTGGGGAAAGGATCATCCGGAAACTAAGTACGGGTTTGAGGACGACGTGAGTGCCCGTCTAGCTCTGGTTATAGCCTCTGGGCTGATGGTCTGAGCTGTACAGATCAAGCACTGGTCAGGAATTGTATGGCTTATTTAGGCGCATGCGAGCTCACTTGTTCAACATAGCTACTTCTCTGGATTTAAGAACAAGGACGTCGCGTTCTTCCATCCCGCATCGAAGACTATGCTGGTAGCTGATCTACTCTTCAATCTCCCTGCCCGAGAACAGGTGTGCCCTTTCCTGCGTGATATGAAATGTCTACCAGGTGAACCAATTGTTCAACGTAGTATTCCTTAACCGGTTCGTCCGGGAAGTTCCCGTTATTCGGCAACCTAAATCCGTGGATGTGGGTCCACAAGAGATTTGTGTGGACCCTCGGAACCGATAAAGAGTTAGTATCCGCCGAGATCTTGTCTGGCAGCTGTCCCGGCTGACATTCCTGTCAGGGCCATGAAACGTGACGCAAAAACGGTAGCAGCTTGGGATTTCGAGAGAATCATCCCGTGCCATGGGGTAAGCAGGATTTGCTTGTGGGCATTCTTGTAGCAACGCTGATTGTGGGACTAGGATGTGATCGAGAAGGACGGGAAATCAGCATGGATGGAAGCGTATAAGTGGTACCTTGACTAGGCGGCCGATCTTGTCCCCGGGGTGTTGGCTTACAGGATTAGAATTCTGACTGCCTTTTGTGTTATCGCGCGTGGCCGCCACGCCGCCACGGAGGCTTCTCGGCGCGCGGAAAGTCAAACATGCAGTATGCCGAAAATGCCGTCAGCTCGTCGTTCCCGATGGGAAGAGCTTCGTTCGAAGCCCTTCTCAATAAGAGTGGCCCCCTCGCTGGACATGCATGCTGTACGCCAGGAAAGCTGACCTACCTCCCAGGCGGATTCGTACAGGATGCAGTAAGGCGAATTACCTCGAGGCGGGCGCATGGTTCGGCCGCACTATAACTGGTTCTCCACGCTCCCGATGGGTGAGTTTCTCTCCTTCGACACATCCATCCCACCCAGTTCTCTCAACCATGCCTGAGTGCGCTCACTGCCGCAAAGTTTTGAAGAATGAAGCTGCTCTCCTGCAACACTGTAAGGACAAGGGCCACCCCTACGCTTCAGCACTGGCTGGGAGACCGGCCGTGCCGAAGCCGACTCCTGCCTCGACCTCCAGCGCCGTCCCCTCGTCCTCGACTGTTGTAGCGTCGTCTTCCAGCACCTCCCCGCTGTATGAATGCAAGCCTTGCGGTGTCGCCTATCGCGACAAGCTCTCGCTTGACCAGCACAATGCTAGCAAGCACCCCCCGAAGCCGTACAAATGCGCCCCATGCGGACTCGACTTCTCCACGACGGAGGCGCTCTCCGTCCACCTCAAGTATTCCGCCAGCCATCCCAAATGTCCACAGTGCAGTTCATCGTTCATCGACGAGACGCAGCTCAAGCTGCACCAGGCCATCCACCCGAAGTGCGCGCAATGCGACGCAGTGTTCGTGAACAAGACTCAGCTGGAGGAGGTGAGGCTCCGAATCGCTCATCGCGTGGGCTGCATATATGCGTGGCGCTGAACGACAGCGTGGCGTAGCACGTGGAGGCCGCCCATCCCCCGGCCGTGAAGTGCACTTGCGGGCGCGAGTACGCCTTGCCAGACCGGCAGAAGCATTATCGGGAATCCGGGAACCACCCTACCTGTTTCGTGTGTGGGGAGGGGTTCTTCGACGATGCGGCGCTTGACAAGGTAAGAGATTCTCGCTATATTTTCGGCACCATTTTCCTCAATAAGGACTACCCAGCACTTATCGTCGGCCCACCTGGAGGCGCGGTGCCGACTATGCGCCCGCCAGTTCCGTTCCTCTGATGATTTGCAGAACCACTACATGATGTCGTTGGCGCACCCGCACTGTGCGTTGTGCGAGGTCGGCTTTGCGGACGACGAGGCATGCGACAGGGTACGCTGCAGCTTGTATCGTCAGGAGTGCGGTATCTAACGTCCGACACCAACATAGCACATGGAGACCAACCATCCACGACCTCCACCGAGGATGCCGTCCCCTCCGCCCAGATCGCCCTCTCCAGTCCCGAGAGTCCTTCCGAGAACCGACCCCGTAAGTCATGGTACCGCCGCCCATGGGACCGATTCTCGACCTGGCCCGCACCCTATTCAGGCGTCTTCTCTGGAAGTTCAAGGGACGGCTCGATCTACACAATCGTCCCCGTTGGTCCAGCGCACTGCGTTGGCCGTACCTGCTGTCGCCTTCCTGACGGAAGTCAAGAGTGAGTCCGACTTTGACGATGATGTATGTCTTTCGCTTCATTTCGCCCTCTTCAAGTGGTGGTTGACCGAAGTCGACAGACATACCAGACCGTCGAGGCGTCCTCGCACGTCCAGCGCGCGATCTCAGAGCCTACGGTTCCCACCGTGTCTTCGATTGGTGAGCCATGCCCCAGGCAACGCAAGGTGGTTAGATCCTCACGCTCGTGATAGGTCCCTACAGCGCACAGGATGGTGCGGATGGTTCGTGGCGATCTCCAACGTTATCCGATCGTTCGGCGGACTACGTCAGGTATGTCTCCCGTTCTCAACTTCACGATCGTGACCTGATGCCGTTCTAGTTATCGTGGATACGCGCGTCACGCACCCAGCGAGTCGACTATCTCCCTTCGGTCTGCACCCTCGTCACTTTCACGGTCCTTGTCCCGGAACAGCGGCTCCGTCGTGAACGCCAACGCCGAGTCACCACATGCTACGGTATTGCCCATCGCGAGCGTCGTTGAGCCCATCCCTGAACCCGCTGCAAGCCTGATCAGCCAGAGCGTTTCTCCCCGAGCCCCTGCAGCCGTGCATATGAGTCGCTCCGTCTCGTCCATCTCCGAGCGCTTATCCCGTGCCGTCACTCCTGGGCTACGGCCGAGCTTGAGCAGGCAGCCGACTCCGAGGATTCCGTCGCCTATCCTCTCACCAGCGATGTCGATGTCCCGAGGAGCTGCTAGCGCGATCCCCGTTCTCAATGGTATCATGCGACCGGGGTCCTCCGTCAAGTCGTCGGTTGTCGCGGGCAGCAACCAGGATGGCTCGCGAGTTGATTCCGACTCGGAGGGAACCATCCCGCCTCAGAACCTCACTCCGAAGCCTAAGCCTTCTCGCCTAGCACCGCCCGTGAAGCCGGCCCCTGCGTCGATCTCGTGGCATTGCAGGATCTGTCTGAAGGACGAGTGCGTCGCGCCGATGGCGACCATGTGTGGACATGTCTTTTGTACTGGGTGCGTGTTTGGTTTCGTTTTTGCCAGTGCAGTGAGGGGCTGGCGAGCTAATTCTTTTATACCGCAACAGGTGTATCGTGCAGGAGTTGGTGACGAATGGGAGCTGCCCCGTGTGTAGGAAGATGATGCTGCTTAGATTGCATGTGGAGGTCGAGTGAGGTACTGGGCCATTGGTGTGTCTCTCTCATGAATGTGGGTACTTTGTTCCTATCCTGGTCATCGGTCGCACTCATTAAACTTGGGTTGATATAGTGACCGTTGGCGCATACTGGACGTACGACTGAGTGGTTCTGTGTTTGGGTTGTCTGCGTGGACAGCATCCTTTATTTATTTCTTCAATGCCTAGAACTCCACACCACGAATCCGTCCCGAGAACCCGTTTCTTGGCCGGCCTGTTTAAAAGGAAATAACCTTTGGTACCCTCGTGGTTTTTCGTGTCCAAAGTCGTCTCGTCTTAGTCTTTGTGTGCGCTAACTATTCGTTTCTCGCTCACTGGGCCTTGACGGAGTAGCCACGGAAAGACACAACCTTGTTGCTGAGTTGTGAACGTCTAGCGTCTTCGCTAGTGGGTTCTCGTCGATTGTATCCAGTGTATGACGGAGGAGAACGGGTTATATAACCTCGTGGCGTTCTTCTCACCTTCCTGAGGCGCCAACCACCCTCGTTGCTGCGGTAAGGTGTGGACCAACCTTTCGACGTAACCAATACTGTCTGATACTGACCATCTTCCACGCAGCACTCAATTCCATGGCCAAGAAGCCGAACGTTACCTGCTGGGAATGCAAAAAGGTATTCAAGGGCGAAGCTGCTTGTATCAGCCATGCCAGGGCCAAGAAGCACCAGTGGACATCTCCATTGGCTCCTGTACCTAGTGTCTCTCCATCGGCTCCTTTACCTAGTGCCTCTTCATCGGGTTCGACGGGCATGGGTACGCTGGTTACGCTCGACCATCAAGCAGTTATCAGAAGTGCACCCTCGACATTCGTGGCACCAAACACTATCTATTGTCCAGTCTGCTCCCAACTGTTCGGAACCTGGGATGCATTGACCATAGTGAGTGTTGTATTCGCGTTAATGGTAAAGGCATCTGGCTGTGGCTTACGCGATTATTTAGCACTACTCTGTCTTTCATACAGTGCCGTACTTGACAAGAGCGACATTACACCCATGCTCGGTATGCCGAGAGTTTGTCCCAGACAAGGTACAACATTATCTGGAGTCTCCGAGGCACCCAAAGTGCACGGCATGTCACGAAGGCTTCGAAAATGTCGAAGCACTGCAAAGAGTTCGTTTCCACTGTATGCTCTTATGAGAAAGCTCACTGATGTCATTGCAGCATCTAGCGGCAAGGGACACCTGTGACGTTTGCAACGCTCACCTTCTGTTCTCGGTAACGATGCAAGATCACTATAATATGTCCTCAGTGCACCCAACCTGCAATGTATGTGGGACGTCGTTCAGGGGACCGGTCGAATTCCAGTTGGTATGTTCCCCTTCTGTCCGCTTGCGTGACTATGATCTGAGCACTTTGAAGCACGGCAGCGGATGCCCGCCGATCACAACAGCAGAGGCGACGGACGATACGCATTCCCTATCCAATATCGGATCCCCTTGCGTATCTCAAACTCCAGACGATGTAGCAACTGTTACTGGCTCTGATGGCGAGGTCGATGACCAGCCTGAGGAGGACATGGACGGTGCCTTCTGGGAGACAACCGCCACCAGGGCTTCCGTCTCGACTGGCTCCGAAGAACCCCAAGAATACGTGCTCCCCAATGTATGTGACTATCTTACCATTGATCCTATTTCTGATGCCTCTGTAGAGGGACCGAGCTCGACGACTCGAAGCGCTGTCGACCCCTTCCATCAACGCCATTGACCTCGAACCTTCCCCGAAAGATAGTTCTTGGGATGACCCCACCTCTATTTTAGATGGCTCCTCGACTGACTTGGAGGTAGGGACACCTATGAGTCCAGCGCACACCGAAGTTGGCCAGGGGTATGTCCAGTTACGCCTTTTCGTACTTGTCTTGACGTCCGTTTGTGGCCCACCCACAGATCATTCGACGCGGAGTCCGTTACCGGAGAACGGAATATGAATAGGGATGCGGAGCATGCTGGAGTCTCCTGGCACTGCAGATCTTGTCTTAGAGACCCTTGTCAAGAACCTGTCACGACGTTGTGCGGGCACGTATTCTGCAAAGGGTGCGTGTCGACCCTTGGCACCAGCCTGCCGACTGGAATACTCACCTCGTCACATGATAGATGCATTGTCCTTGCCCTGTCGAAGCATCTCACCTGCCCTGTGTGCGAGAAGGCATTCTTCATCAGACTTGACGTAGGCAGGGGGTGAGGCATACGTGCAACGGAATCCAAGTGTCTTCAAACTCTAGGTACCTGATTACAACACGACAGCATTCCACTCGTGCCGTGCGCGTCCAACTGGCCCAGCGTGCGGGGCCGGGGTGGAATGCCAATTAGGACATGTCATTCGTCAACGTATCGTGGCTACGTGTATAATCTTGCAACCCTACATCGTAACACCCTCACTAAGCACGCGCATATAGTTTTCGAGCATAAGGATACCGCGTACTCGTACACAGAGTAAACCAACGCCAACCCCCCACCTTAACCAAGCCACAGAAAAACACAAGATACACAACATAGCTAGATCTCCGCGCGCCCGCGCTCACGCCCTCTTCCCCTTGATCAGCCCAAACAACCTCCCCCTCCTCTCCTTCGCCTCCTGATGCTCCCTTGCCTCGTCCTCCATCTCCTCCTCCGAGATATGCCCGCCGAGCGCATACCACGCGACCGTGGCCATCCCGATCGTCGCGGTGGCCACGCACCCGAACATCGCCCCGATCCCTCTCGGGTGCCACCCGTTGTTCTGCGGGAACGGGCCAGCAGGCAGCCCCGAGAGGTCCGTGGCGGACGCGTGCCCCGCTGCGTTGCCGGACGTGGGAAGCCCGAGCACGGCACACTGGTCGTACGCGAACTGCGGGATCGCGTTGCGCTGCTGGGCGATGTCGGGCGCCTCGATAAACTGCACGGCGAGGCCGACCTCGAGGTGCCATTCGATATGGCCTGGCGGTGTGCGCGTATGTCAGCTTCGGCTTATACTTACAATTTGCGCGATGTGTGAAGGAAAGGTGGACGCACAGTGGAAGAACCATACGCCGGGGTTGTCGGCGACGACGCGCATTGTGACGGAGGCGCCGCCGGGCACCTGGACGGTGTCGCGGCGCGCGGGGTTTGGCTGGCTCTCGTTCAGCGGCGGGTTGAGCGTCGGGTCGCTGGACGTGTAGTCCGTTGAGCGCCCGACGAGCTGGAATTGGTGCCCGTGCAAGTGGCTGCCGCACACCCACAAACGCGTTGTTTGTGTTTATCAGCGTCACCGACTATATGCGCATGCACGCAAGGGGAGAGACAACGAGACGCACAACGGATGTTTGCCGCTATCTCCATTCTTGAGGACGATGTCGACGACGGAGAGGTGGTCGAGAACGAAGCTGTAGGGCCCGTACGCGGCCGCGCTGCTCGCGTTCTGGCCGAGGCTCATCTCGGACATGATCGCGGGCACGAGCGGCGTGTTGTACGTGATCATGTTGAACATGGCGTGGTTCGTGCCGTCGTCCATGGTGTCGAACAGCACCTCGAGCTCGATCGTGCGGTCCGCGGCCGGAAGCGGGACGGCCTTGACGGGCACGAGCGAGAGGTCGTCGACGTCGTGGTACGCGTCGACTGTACCGGGACTCTGAAGCGGGGCCGAGGAGGAGTAGGTGATGGAGGAGGTTATGTCTGCGCGGATTCTTTCATTAGCGATACTAACAAGAAAGTCGGTGAGGGGGAGACGTACTGGGGTTGAGGGCTGGGGGGACGGTGTCGAACATGTCGGTGTCCATGTTGGCATGTATGACCCAGTTAGAGGAAGTGTCGTTGCGTGCAGTGACGAGCACCGAATAGCGTTGTGCAACTGCGATGTTAACGAGGTCGATAGGCGACTCCTCAACATCAGTCTGCGAGGACGCGTGAGTTTCAATGGTACTGTGAGAAAGGTCGACGGATACATACGCCATCGAGCTCGATGAGCCGCATGTCATGGCCGTCGATCCAGAAGAAGAACGCGGAAAACGCGCTGGTGTTGACAATACGCAGGCGGTAGGTCTTTCCGGGCTATATGTGCGTGGGAGGTGATTAATCGGCGGTAAGCTGTCACGGGCGCATATATGCATACCTGGAAAGGAAGAGTCGCGTTCTCGTTGAACCCAACCTTGCCAGTGACAGGGTCGGGATTGGTGCCGCTAATGGGGCCGAGATAAGACCCGTTTTGTGCAAAGTATATAAGTCCCGAGTCTAGAGGGATGCATCCATCAACGATTACAGACGGCTAGGGTTTGATGTAGTGAAAAGCTGACCTGGTACGGGCTCGGCTCCACCAGGGTTAGCGATGCTTATAAACTGTTTGAGGAGGTCCGTTTGTTCGTCGTGGTACCAATCTCCGAGTACGACGGTAAACTCCTCATCGTAAGAATGCGCTTCTTTGGGAGGATGGATGACAACGGGAGCTCGGAGTCCATCGGTATATTGGCCCTAAGATATTGTGAATATTGATGAGATACGGTGCGGACAGTGTTGACTATCGGAGAGACATACGGAAGCGTGTGAATGGACCCAATACGTTCCCCATTGGCCGGAGGAGTTTATGGGGACCACGTAGTCGAACGTAGCGCCGGTGGGGATTCCGCTGCAAGAAATATGGTTAAAATAAATGTGTAGATGAGTAAGGGTGTGGCTCGCCATTGAGTAACACCGACAGCACCGTCCATCCAGGAGGTGGAGTTGAAAAACATGCCATGATGGTGGAGGGAGGACGGCTTGTCAAGCGAGTTGGTGGCATGTACAAGCAGAAGGTCGTCGGTCGTGACGTCAATGGGCGGTGGCCTGCATGGTGGGGTTAGCGAGGAGAGAGATAAGTGGAGAGTTTTTGCTTACGGCCAAGTGCCGTTGATGCCGATTACACGACGGGGCTTGAGACCGTCGGGGTTGGCGTTCTCGACATAGGTAATGTTCCACCAAATCTCGTGGACTGCGGCGAGGGCGGGAGTAAGGGTGGAGAGCAGGGCAAGAGCGGCCAACCTCATTTCGTGAACGGACCGCTAATAGAGGAGAGGATGAGGGGGCTCTACAGCACGCTAGGAATGGGAGGTGCTGGATGAAGGGGGGTGGCCAAGGGGGATGGGATGGGGAGGGAGGCGGAGAGAAAGAAGGCGGTTAGGGCGAGGCATATGAATGTGAGGCATTTTCGGGGATGGTCAGACGACGGAGAGAAGAACCGAAACGAGGGACGGGGACCACTGTCGGAGGCGCGTTGGGCCCTCCAAGACGTCGATCAGAAAAATTATCTGATAACCCGCTCACCTCGCATAGATCTGGTCTGGGTTGTCTTATCAGCTTACACGCCCTCGCGCTCGTCTCCACCAGCATCGCTTCGCGAACGACGTGCTCACGAGGCTCTTTTCCGCCCTTTCCGGCAGTACCTATGCCTTCTTAGAGGCCAGCTGAGGTGTATTTACTCCGTACATTCTCATGGTGGCCTGCACTTAGACTAAATCCGAGTGCTGGGGTGAGAAAATCGAAGAGGGAGGTCAGGGCAGCGACGTCAAGGTTCATCGTTGCCATGAATCGTGTGTGCCAAATTTAGGGGTTCCTGGGAAATGGCAGCAATACCGCCTGTCTGATGACCTCCTTATCAGATAAGATTTTGAAGGGGCCTCGTCCTTGGCGATCCGTCTGTTGGCAAGTGCCGATCCACTGCTCTGGTTTCAACTGCCATCTGGCCTGAAAAATTATCAGATAACATGCGACCACTCTTCCCCCCTCCCCCGCCTCCCCTCCCCTCGCGTTCCGTGTCGTATATCGCGTACTTAACCGTACACGCTTGCGGCATATTCGCGTTGACGTCCTCTCGCCCTCTCGTGAACGCCTCCGAGTCTCCCGTCCGCTCAACACCCCCAGCGAGACGCCATGGCGAGGAACGTCTTCTCCGTCCCCATCTTCTTCATTGTCTTTCGTGAGACCCTCGAGGCTGCCATCATCATCTCCGTCCTCCTCGGTCTCGTCGAGCAAATTGTCAACCAGGACCCCGCCCTCCTCCCCGGCGTCATCCCTCCCACCGCGTCCACGTCCACGCCAGCACAAGACAAGGGCTCCCCACACGAGAAGTCTAGCAGCTCCAACTTCAATGAAGGTCACCCCACCCCACCGGAACTCACCTCGGGCGAGGAACCCAGCCAACTGAACACGAAGCGCATCCTCCGCAAGATGCGCATATACATCTTTGCCGGGGCGTTCCTCGGCCTCTTCATTGCCCTCGCCATCGGTGCCGCGTTCATCGCCGTGTGGTTTACCCAGGCGAGCGACCTGTGGGCCAAGTCCGAGGCGCTTTGGGAGGGTATGTCTTCCCCTGTCCTCCGCTGTCTTCCGCGCTAAGTCATGAGTATTGCACCGCAGGTATCTTCGAGCTCATTGCCTCGATCATCATCTTCATCATGGGTGTCAGTATGCTCAAAATGGACCGCGCAAAGGCCAAGTGGCGCGTCAAGCTCCAGCGTTCCTTTGCAGGCAAAGGTAATCAGTCTATTGCACTGCTCGAGGACCCGACCGCTGTACTTACCGCTCCGTCTACAGCCGAAAGTCGGGGCGCAAAGACTGGGAAGTATGTGCTGTTCATCCTTCCCCTCATCACGGTGCTCCGTGAAGGTAAGCGTCCATCCATTCTGCGATGTTAGGAAACGGTCACGCACCTTGTGCTACAGGCATGGAAGCCGTCATCTTCGTTGGCGGCGTCTCCCTCGGGCAGCCCGCGACGTCCATCCCCATCGCGGCTATCGTCGGCCTCGTCTGCGGCCTCATCTGCGGTTACCTCATCTATGCGTTCGCCAGCCGGACAAGTACGTACTCTAGCCGCTGTTTCGTACTTGTTCCAGGCGAGGCTGATGACCGCAATTCCGCAGCGCTGACGGTCTTCATGGTCGTCATGACCAACTTCCTCATCCTCATCGGTGCGGGCCTCTTCTCCAAAGCCGTCTGGTCCCTGCAGGAGAACGCCTTCAACCACCTGTAAGTCCCCCTCCTCCCCCTCCACTCACCTTCGTTGCCCGCTCACCCCGCACAACCCGCATCCCCCGACAGGCTCGGCTCGGACATCGACGACGCTGGGGGGGACGGCCCGGGCTCGTACGACGTGCGCGGGATCGTGTGGCACCTCGACTGCTGCAACCCAGAGAACAACTTCGACTCGGACGGCTGGACGATCTTCTCGGCCATCTTCGGGTGGACGAACTCGGCGACGATCGGCTCCGTGCTCGCGTACGTCTTCTACTGGCTCGCGGTCATTGCCGCGCTCGTGTACAACAAGTACCGCGAGGGCCGCACGACGCTCCTGGGGCGCGAGAGCACGATGGGGAGGAGGAGGAGGGAGAGGAAGGAGGCGAGGGAGGCTGGGGAGACTGGGGAGACTGAGAAGTAGTGAGAAAAATGCGCGCTGATGAGCTGTACGACATGACTCTGGATTGGTAGCTGTTTTTGTCACGACATTCCTGTAGCAACAATGTCTGCCCATGCTTCTATTCGACATCGACATATCTGGTAGAGGATGATTAATGACCAGTCAGTCGAAGGGGTCGTGAACTTGAGGCGAGAGATGCGCATACATGCATATCTAATGCAAGTGCACACGCCCCCAAATCCGTGGATCCACGCCTCCAAAGACACCGTCTGTTATGGTCTGTCGAGCAATGGTTATTCGGGTGGTTATTCGGATTTTGCGCCGACCATCCCTGCCTGGACCGGGCCCCTGTGTAAGCAATATCGACGGCTGGGGTTCACACCATTAATCTAAGTTAGTCTCGAGACTTGCGGGCGGGGTGCCCGAGGTCGAGGTGGCCGCGAGGCATTCGCAGCGTGATTAGAGCAAGATCTGAGACACGGACTCGTCGGAGCTGGTGGGACGCCTTGCCTCCCGAATTCCAAGTCCAAATCTGCAGCTGGGGGCCCGATAGGCAGCGAGAACGGGAGGACGAAGGTGAGAATTCACGCCATGCGTCTCGATCGTGTTCTCGGGAGCAGCTCGCGTGTGTCGGATGCTCGCGTGTCGCGATCGCCTTCTGTTCCCGAACGTGCACGCACCCATTGAACCCAGAAGCTTGCGAGGAGGAGGACCGTGCGGTAGGCCAAGGCCATCCGATCCAAGTTTGAACCAGACCCGCGCAGTGGTGTGAGAGTCCATTGCCACATGTTGCCAGGGTGTTGAATACTGGACATTGGCTCGCGACTTGCCGGAAAGCGTAGCGGTCGGCGCAAATTCTGCTTGGCTCGGCTGGGTTTATGTCGGAAGATCCGAGCCACTGGCGTGTGTGTGAGTAGTGCTGGGTTGGGAGGTTGATATTGGGACCGGGTGGCGCCACACAGTAGACGTATAGTTAGCGATATCAGGCTACCGTGGCGTCAGTGTACGATGTGCCGTTGTGCGGTTCGTTCACTGCACTTCCATACTGACGGGTGCTGGAGCGGTGGCCCGACGGCAGACACCTATAGTTGCATAGTAGTCAGTGCAGCCCTCCATTGCAATAGCGGCACATACCCAGAATAAACCACGCAAATTCATAGCGACGGAGCGGCGGAGGCGGAGAGCAAGGCGACGCCGCAACCTGTGCTGCAGCCGCAGTGGGCAACGTCGCGCAAGAAAGTTCAAAGGATCCGAACCCTATGACTCTTCCCATCGCGCTTCGCGGACTAGAAGCAGCTGCAGCTCGTATCATATCAGATAACGGAGGGTGAGAATAGGCCCGAGCCAACAGAGCGGCACACCCTGTTATGGGACCTACCTCTCGCGATGGTGCCACATGAAGTCATCGACTTCGAGATGCGATTCGCAACACGCGGTGGCTGAGCATGATCGGCTGAAACGGAGGCTTGTTTTGGTAGTTGCATGCAGTGGCGGTCTCTACATATCTGATAAGATGAGGGGCGTCCTGCCCTGAAATTCCTAGCACGGGCAGGCTCACATGAACGTTAAAACCGGTGGCTGCTAAACGGCTACGCACCTGGCGACGATGAATGGGGTGGTGGCATACTTGGTCGACATGGGCTCAAGACTTGCTCAAGAACCTGAAAGTCTCGGCCGCGGTGAACGGACGAAAGGACAGGAAAGGCTCCGCTCGTCATTAGTCTGAGGCTTACCAGACTCGCAGTAGAATACAAGATCTAAAGTCGGAATTAAAAATTCTTTGTTTTGACTTCATGATCAGATAAAATCAGCGAAATGAGGACTAGATCAGGACATGAATCAACATAACTGATACGAAGAACTGGGCCTGGGAGGCGTAGGTGCTCAACGGTCTAAGCTGACCATGACATTGACATCGTCGACGTCGATTAAGAGTCCCTGCGTCGGGAAAGCTCCTCTCGTAAAGTTTGAAGGTTACTGAATCGGAATCGTTCGAACTCTTTTTCGCTAGCCATCTCCTCTACTTTCGAATTTGCCTTCTCTTGAAACAAAAGAAATTTGGGCCAGCGCACTTCGAGCTCCTTTTCACAGAGTTTCCTTTCCTCTTCCCACTTACGCATTATTTCTCCCTCGTGATCTTCTTCGTTGACGGCCCGCCCAGGCGAACCCCGGAGAACCACCGCCGTCTCCCACAAGCCTTTGGGACCTGAAACGGACGCATCGTCAGTAAACCCGATAGATTTCGAAGGCCGTAAAGGATGGCCCACCGCTGCCCAGTCTGCCAGTGGCGAACTTGATCTCTACTGTGACCGACACCAAGCCCGAAAAGCGAGCAGTTAACTCGTGGGCCCACCACTGCTGGTTGTATTCGGGGTCGTCGTCGCTGAGGCATACGTGGAGGTCGCTGAGATGCGGGACCCGTGACGCCCCCTTGCCTGCGGCATCGCTGGAGCTCCAGCGTTGGGATTTGGTCCACGGGATACAAGTCGACTCCAGCCGTAAGGACACGCATCTTTGACAAGGCAGAGGCGTCTCACACTTTCTCGACGCGTGGTTACAATGGAAACACTGGACGAAGCAGTTATCAGTAGGCACAGATCTTACGATGCGCGACGAAGGGGATTTACGCCTTCGGATTCCACCCTTTCAGGTTGCGCACTGGTCAATAGCGCCTTATGCAGGATATTGAGGAACTCCTCGCGGGTCGCGCCATAGTTCGAGTCAGAAGGCAAGGATAGGCGGAGTACTCGAACCCGAAGCACCTTTCCGGCGGGAGGAAGGATTGTGGATAAGCCGGTGAAAATGTGGCCAATACCGTAGCCCTTCACCATCCGCCCTTCCACGATGGAAAAGTGCAGGGTATCCAACTGCGGGAGGCTGCTGTGAAGGAATATCCTCATTGCCTCTGTCGTTCAAGTATAAGCACTAGTACAGCGAACCGATACATAAAGGAAGGCACACCTGAGATTCCATGCCTCCGGGATACTTGTAAATGAACGCCAGTGATTGCCTCGCCAAAGGCGCCTTGTGGTGGAAAGCCGTCAACAAGGGCAAGAAAAGGCTACGCATGGGTACTGCGTTAGACGAAAGATACTGGATATCGATCCCAATGACGGCACATACCTCGCGAATGGTTAGGGACTTGAGGTGGACGCATACATTGCGCTTAAGCCGGAGGGTGAGTGCACCGAGCCATCCGGCAATGTTCCCACCAACGGCCTTCTTGCCGACGCCCGCTATGGCAAGCGTTTGGAGGGCCGGGAACGCCCAAATGACGCGGAAGGCGGCCGGATACGTCAGATTGTCGAGGGATAGAGCGAAGTCGGTGATGTCGGCGAACCGAGCCACGAGGTCCACAATCTTCGGTGGATATGTCGCCCAGTTCACAGCAGCTAGATCCAACTTCCTGCAGGCTGGCAGTCGACGGAACGACGGGTGGACGAATGGAATGTATCCATCCGGGTCGTCGTCGATGGTTATACCACATATACAGTCGGCGAAGGAGGGCCTGTGTGCAATGGTTGGTAGCAAGAGGTTGACTTGTGCCGCCTTACAGAATGCAACAGTTTGGAGGAGGTTGAATTGGCTGCGAGAACGCCAGTCGCGGCAAACCAGCGCGCACGAGCGCCACGTAGGATAGTTGGCTCGGAGAGGTACTGCTGGATCATGGCAGGAATCGATGACGGACTCATAGAGCTCAAGTGGACATCGCTGGCTATCCTGCCTGGACATGGTGAGGAGAGACGTGTAGTTGGGAAAAAAACGAGAAGAGCAAAAAAAGCACAATCGCTTTGGCTGTGACCTGAGGGAATCCAAATACCGGGTAGCGCCTCACAGAAGAGTAGCCAGCACCGCCTCAGCGGGGAACGGCCTCGTGCTGAGTTGAACACCTTGAAATATAACATTATCCGCACTCACTGAGGGGACACCAACTTTTCCCAGTGGAAAGTCGATGAAAACCGGCGTAAAGCCAGGAAGCAACCGTGTTGTACGTAACGAGCAGATGGAGCACTAACTAGACGTTACAAACGCTTCTTTGTGGCTGGTTCCACCGACGTGGTCAGCACATCGTCGGCTCGATATCAATGTTCAGATTTCCTTGCTATAAGTGAAATATATGTTTTAGAGCGGGACGAAGACCGAGCAAAACCCCTTACGAATGTCGACAGCACACTGCGCGCAGTGACAGCAATATCCATCGCATTGGTGTTAGGTTGTTCGCAGGCTTCGATAGGGTGTATGTTCTACCCCAGCGGGTGTGTTAGCCGGTGACCCACCGCCATCGAAGAAGCAAAGTGAAGATACTCACGCCGCCGAATTCTGGGACCTTACAGAAGTTCGCCGGGTGTGTGGCGGGACAGCTGAGAGAAGCCAGGTCAAAACCGGTTCGGAAGAGGAGAAGGTCAAACGCACGCGTCCACGATCTTGACTTTGATGACGTTATTCGTGCACGCGCCCGTCACTTCACCGTCCAGGGATCCAGTGCTTGCGAGTAAATTAGTGCCCAACCTTCAAGGCTATATGCCAGTGAATGTGAAGCATACACCCCACGTTGAAGCACTAAAACACGAATATCGTCAGTCGCGGCACTCCTGAACATACTGAGTTCCGCTGCATGACGTACCGTTCCACAAAGTTCCTCGTCCGGACACGCGGCTGCGATGGGTACACCCTTGGGAATCTTGGGATAGCATGCAGCTCCAAATGAAGGCTCACGTCCAATGCAGTCGACGCACGACCCTTGCCCATTGCACTTGCTCGCGTCCACCGTGCCCTCACACTTCGCCCCAACCCACAACGGAGACAAGTCGCTCATCGCAGCCGCGAAGATCGCATTCCCCTGACTGTTGGTCGGCGGGAAACCTGAATCCTTTTGAGCCCGCGCACGCTCACGACGAGAGTTGGAGGGACCTACCAGAACACGCGACGGTAGACTGGGTTGAAAACTACAACACGACTTGTGAGTGGGGATTACGCGAGCATGATGAGAAGACACACACATCGTTGAAGGTCGAGACGCCTGCCACTGCCGAGGCGACGTCGATGGTCGTCGCGAACAAGATCACGGCCACAACAACAGCTACGTCGTTTCGCATAGTCGTGTATAGGTACCGTGGAAGGCGACGTCCCGTTCAGGTTCTGGCGGCGAAGAGAGATGAGAAGGACTCCGCGAAGACGTCGCGAGCTTAAATAGCAGCCCCACCCGATGCAGGGTGTCGTACGAGGTCCCCTGCTGGTAGCAGCTGACAGGGTTGCAATAAGAGGTTCCGAACGCCATGGGAGTGCTCTCACAGGTTTCCAACTGAAACCGATAAAAAACGAGGAACCCGCTCCTATATACGTGCGCGTGTGTTCTGGTATGTGCGGCCGGCGAAAGGCCTTCATCATGTGCCTTCTTGAATACCCGCCATGGTTGATGCTCGTGCCTAGAGTCACATGCGGGAAAACGAAATGTCAGGGGAGGAGCTGGGGCCGATAGAACTACAACGTGATTTAGACAAGCGGAACGAACTTGCGATAGCAGGATAGTGATTGCAATGTGTAGAGTATGTCTAACAACTATGAATATGTATACAGCGCTACAAGGCGTCAGTCATCCACTACAGGATAAAGAAGACGTCTCACTCACCGAAATGTCCCTCCGAACCAATCTCAATACAACGCTCCGCGTCAAGTATTAGTCCATCCACTTGGTACTGGCCTGACCAGCCCTATCCGGGCTGCTAACTGTCTTGCCTGGACCGACTGGAGCCGTTTCGATCGCGCGAGTAGAATAGTAATAGCCAAGATGCTGATGAAGAGGTTGCAGGCGAGGAACTCGTAGAAGTCCGCGCGTTCCTGCTCGACGATCCGCCCGCACGACTCCCACGCAGGGATCTCGCCGCGAATGGTCGCGGTTGGGGAGTGATTGTGTACAGTGGGAGTTGGCGAAGCACCAGAGGTAGGGGCAGGAACACAATGCACGAGGCGTCGGTTGCCATATGGTTGGCAGAAGGGTTCGTGAAGCTGGGAGGGGAGAAGGTGGGCTCGACGCGTCGAAAACGGAGGCATGAGGACGTACAGCATCGTCCGGACATGGCTCGCATGTCCCAAAGGGTAAACACAACAGATTTGTCACATTACGCCCGTTGTCAGGATTGGAAGGAGGTTGGGAATGCGCTAGTTGCACGAAAAGTAGGATCCAGAGAAACCTAGCCGAATGACATCAGCGACCTGGTTCCGGGCGGAAGGAGAGCCTCAGAGAAAACATACCATGTCAGCAGATGATTCTTCATACTACATGACACGTCCACTCGAGTGCGAGCCAGTAGGAGATGGGCAAGCGGGAGGAGCGAAGAAACAAGGTGACGTCGAGTGGAGGGCCGGCAGCGGTCCGCGACTTCGCATCGTAGGTACCCATGTCACAACTCGCACGCTCATCCACAATAGGAAGGAGCGTGTGACCTTTATTGTTCCACCAGCTGGCGCTTAACAAACCTTTGGGCTGCTGTCTCGTTTGTTGTCCAAGGACCACAGTGTACACGGACAAACACATTGTATAACATTATGAGCGAATAAAACTGGTTGTACACGTATACAAAGCAGAGCAGAGAAAACAAATTCAAAGGCGGTGAAAAGGATACCAGATCAGTCGTCGGCCTGAGATTTCTTCAGAGTCTCTTGCCAGTCTTGCCCTAGTTTTGCGAGTGTCTTGCTCCGGACTGAAAGCACATTAAATTAGAAATTGTCACCGCATGTGCAATTATACGACGGAACGCACCAAAGATGTTCAGCACCTCTTTCAATAAGTCGCGCTTAGGCATCCCGAGCATTATTGGGCACCACGAATCGTCGCGACCAGGCCTCCTATTGCGGTCCTTTCAGTCAACAATCCCATGCACGGCGGAGACAAACCACGCACCAATACACCGGCCCAAACAGTTCCTTTACCAAGTCCTCCGCCTTGCCCCTGAAACCCTCATCTGCGATCCTCTTCGCATACAGCAACAGCGCCTGCTTGTACTCCGCGGGACTGTCCAGCGCCTTCGCCGCGTGCAGCTTGCTCTCCAGGTGGCCCAGCGTCAGCGCCGCGTTCCACCACGTCGGGCGCACCTTCTCCGCGCGCCCGTCGTCGACCGACATGCGCTCGCTGATCGCGTTCTCGAGTACTGCGATCGGCCCGCGCGTCATAAGGTTGTTCGACCGCTGCCGGCCCTGCCACGCGTCGGAGCCCTCGGACCACCACGGCTCGCTGAGCTTCGTCCACACACAGAGGGACGAGTCGTACGAGTGCGCGACGCCGTCGGAGAGCTGGATAACGGGTGCGCCATTCGGGCGAACAGTGGCTGTGATGACGGTGAGGTTGGGCGAGGAACCGAGGATGGCGGAGACCGAGGTTGGAGGGAACTTTGCTGCTTGTGTCTTCACGTCCCAGACGTACAACTGCCCGGAGACGGTCAGAAGCATAAGCATGTGCTTTGCACTGGCGAGAGCACAACACTGCGATCCTATCGCTAATGCCGGCATCAACCTAAGGATCTAGTTAGTGTCATGCCAGATAGAAGGCCCACAGAACATACCTTCTACCTGTGTGTGAATAAATATTGACAGTCCCATCCTGCAGCGCAACAGCGCAGAACGTAGGTGTAGCTGTGACCGCCAGAATCGGCGACGGCAAGTAGTCGAGCCACTGGGTTGCCTTCCCGCTCACATAGAGGACCTCGTTGGGTTCTGTAAACATCGGTCAGCTTCCCCTGATCCGTACAAGTTGAAATACTCCATACCATCACCCTCAGAATTCCTCGCCTCGAACACATCCTCACTCCCTTCTATAGTCGCCTTGAGGTACGTGACCAGCTGCGGCGGCTCGAGCCGACCAACCAGACCCGACCCCTCAGCCCACACCCCACCAACCACAGGCACGGCCCTGCTCGAGATCGGTTTGACCACCACCGTCTCCCTCGGCCGATCGCCACCCAACGTGCGCGCCTTGCTAGCCATCCGCTCGTCGAAGTCTTCTCCCGCCTTCCGCTTGCCCTTTCCGCTCAGCGCGCCCATATCCAGCGAGCTAATGCGCACCTCCCCATCGACGTCCATGGCGAAGTCGTTCTCCCCGGTGCTTAGCCCGAGTCCCGTCCCGAACGGCTGCGACACAGACAAGGGTAGGGCCGACGTTGACGGCACTGATATCGGGATCGTCGCGGACTCCGGGAACGCGCGCGCGCTCGACACAGGCTTGATGCCGTTGGCCGAAGACGACGGAACCTGCCCGGACAGCGACCCTGCGAACGTCGGCTGTATGCGCTTCTTGGGCTTGCGTTTCGCGACGAGCGTGTGCACTTGCTCCCCGCCGGGCGCGGCGTTCGCTGCGCCGAAGTCCTGCGACTGCGCTCGGGGCGAGGGGGGTGGGGTGATGTGGTTGGTTTGTTGTGCTTTGGCCGACTCGGCGGCGGCGGAGTGCGAGTAGCCGTCGGGGAGAGGAGGGGCCACGAAGCCGAAGCGTTTGAGGTATTGCTCTTGAGCGGACGAGGGTGCTATGCCGTCCATCTCGTTGGAGTCGAAACTGAATACGGCCATGGTGCCATCCGAGGAAACAGCATAGAGCGTGAGTCCGTCTTGAGACCTGTGCTACATGTTAGCATATAGATGCATATACTGAGCCGTTAGAACTTGCCAACTGAGGTCCATAATCTGCCGTTCGAAAACATCCTTGGCAACAACGAGCGGGCGAGGTGCCTTGGTTTGCCACACAGAAACTGCTCTGTCATCCGCACCAAGAGCGACGACCGAACAGATATTGTGTGCTGTTACAGACTGAGACGGGTCGCGCAGGAAAATGTGAGGGTTGTAAGCCTGTTACTCGAAGCTTAGCACGTAACATTTGCTCAGTCAGGTTGATCCACCCACAGCAACTTCCACCGTGTTCTCGTGACCGACCAAGCTGATTTCGGATGTCCATGAATTTCGCGCGATGACGGCGGCGATGAAGACATAGCCTTCATTGTTCGTTGCGTTTGAGGCGGTGATATGTGCGCCATCTGGGGACCAACTACGAGACGGTCAAGAAGGATGCGGTGAATACTCTCAACCGTGCTCACCTCAATCGTCGGAAGAAGGTACCAGGAGAGTGGTCGAAGGGTTTTTTCACCTCCGCCTCCAGCTCCCAGTCGGAAGTCCGCCATATTCGAACGGACCTGTCATCGGAGCCAGTCGCCAGGAATTCCCCGACAGGATCCCAGCATACGCCCTTGACGAAACCTTGGTGCTGGTCGATCTTACGTAGTCGTTCTGCGCAGTATATTCGCAAGGGAACGTGGCATTATATGATGCGGAGCACATACCTAGAGTATACCCGCACCAGACGAGCACTGCGGAATCCAACCCAACCGACGCTAGGTACCTGTCTCCAGGAGACCATGCGACGTCGGTAACGTCTGAAGAGTCGCGCGATGAATATCGTTCCACCGGAATATGCGCATATAGGGACTGACCACTCTCATGGCCCACAAGCCGCTTCAACGGTTTCCACCCCTCGACATTGACCTCGTCCGAGCCCCAAACCTTCCCCCTTGCCGACCTGTGCGCCACCCGTGTTTTCGCTACTGAGCCAACGCCCGCCCCTCGCCAAGAACACATGCATGTCACTTACGGATCCAAGTCCCATATCATCACAATCTCGTCGTCGCTCCCGCTCGCAAGCCATCGACCCGATTGCGCCCACCGCACGACGAGCACGGGGCCGGTGTGCATGGATAGGGTGCTGAGCGACTTCGGAGGCCGCCCGGACAATTCGGACGCATGGTTCAGGATGGGCCTTGTGCTCCAGATGCGCACTTTCGCGTCGAGGCCACCGGTGGCGATTCGCGACCCGTCGGGGTGGACATGGCAAGAGAAGATCGAGACACGCTTCTCGTCCGCGCGCATGGCGGAATCTGGATGTCGGACGTGTCGGGATGCAGGGGATGGTACATTCACACACACAGAGACAGACCTTTGTGCATGACCCATGACGGTTTGGTGAACCTCATCGCAGTGAGGTGTGCCTCTGTATATCCCGAGGAAGTTCAAGCGAGCAGCAGAGAGTAAGATATAAGAGTTCTAGCTAGACGCGTTCAAGTCAGGTTACGCAGGGTATTGTACAAGAAAGTAAGGCAAGCAGAGGCAGATCCCACGAGGTGTATAGAGGGGGCGGGAGGCGGGTGCTTCAAGTCGTTGGGGGCGGAAGGACAAGCCCGTCCAACTCGGAGTCGATGTTACGTTGCTGTGTATAGGCGCCCATCCGAATTGAATTGGCGCCTTTCGGTTGGAAAGAGGCCGCCCAGAAATACTCCCTCTCGGAACGTCCTCTGGTCTCAAAAATCTATAACGGCCTCAAAAAGTCCACACTTGTATCTTAGAAGGTCGTGCGTTTCACTTCCAAATATTATAGGCAAAATGCTGACTGGCGAGAATCCTCAAAAATATAGTTCGTCGTATGCGCACCGGGTTCGTCGCTGGACTCTGTAGGACATCCACCTTTGCGGGTGCCCCTTCTAACGGGTTGCCACGAAAATGGCCGAGGTCAATTTCGCAGTTGAGATGACCTGTTGGTTCCCGTTGAAAATGTCACCCAGTCACCCACGTCTTGATGTTTCGGACGACCACCTCATCCATGATCCATCCAGCAGATACAAGGACACTATAAGGACGCAAACTCGACCACATCCAACCCCGACCAACCCACTACATTTCACCACCACGGATGGGGTCGGTGAGGAAGATCTTCCTGAGTTGCTTGGGTTTGGCGTCGAGACGGCACACGGGACAGTTCGCCTTGGCGTCGAGAGCTTCCGTGATGCATCTACACAGACAACGCATATCAGCCAGGAGCTAACAAGGGAAGAACTAGAACTTACGGCCCACAGAAGACGTGTCCACAATGCGTGACGCAGGGCTGGATGGCCGGCTCGAGGCAGAGTGGGCACCCCACGAAGACGATGTTGTGCGGCACGGCCGGAGGGAGGAAGTTCTTCGGCGCGGGGATGATCACTCCACCCGGGACCTTGGATGTCTTGCCCGCCCGAGACTGCTCAGCAGTCTGGGAGGGTACCGACGACTCCGTCGAGGAGGAGGAGGACCACCATGGAGAGGAGTTCGACCCCGTCGAGGAGCTCGAGTCCGTGGAGGAGGTGGGCGTCGCGGCGGGAGGGAGCTGCATGGTGGGTAGTGGTTTGGTCGTGGTGAGTCGAAACTGCGACGAACAACTTGGTACATACCGGAACTGGAATGTCAGCCTCAATGGCTGACGGGCTCTTCTATGGTTATTCTCGTGTAGTTCGCGTCCTCGAGTCGATCCTGCGGCCGTCACCGGATAATCCGCCTTCTGAGGTGATCATTGAGACGTCGCCGGAGCGAGGGGCCTCGGTTTGTTCTAGGATGTATTGGTCTGACCAGCGTCGTTCTCCATCCATCGTAAGGCCTGCGTAACCAAATGATTTACGCCAATGGAGCTAGA
>BACB01002885.1:0-33480 GCA_000338015.2 Ganoderma multipileum BCRC 37180
CCAGTTCTCCTCATCAGAAGACGAGAAGGCTGCGAGATCGTATGGGCGAACCCATTCCAGACCGATTTGTACTTAGCGAGGGTCGCGTCCGGATGGAACAACAAGTATTTCCGGCACCCGACGCTGGGGATCCGTCAGTGCGGAAGGTAAGGCTGGAGAATGTGCGCCTCGACGGTGTTGGGCTAAAGCTGGAAAAGCTTGCTAACTTAGAGCAATTAATTGGATCCTGGAGCTCGAGGTAAGGTCCGTAAGGATTGATTATTGCTTCCGCTGACGACTTACATTGAGTTTGCAGTGTTCTAATGTGGGCTTCTAGTCTTCTATTCACCACATGTTCCATTTTCAAGCGGAGTGAGAGCACGAAAAGCTCACGGGGAGAAACAGCCAGACGAGCACTTGCGTACGCATGCGTGATGCGAATTGCTCCGGTCGCTTCATCCCCGAATACAAAGCGTCGCCAGCGCATCGCCTGGTGTCGCACGACAGATCAGGCTGTCAATAGGGTTCCCCGGCTTATTCACGAGGACAATGGCAATGGGAAAGATGGAAGGCAAGTGAATGGGACAAGACATTGACAAGACAACCATCGGCGAGGATTGGAACAGAGTCGCAAACCCTAACCCTATCCACAAATACGTCCGTTAGTGGAGCAGTCCTAGGTTCGCGCTCGCCGCCTCGCACGACGAACAGAGATGCATTCGACGGGTGGCACGATCGCATGGGGCGGGGGCGATGGTGATGAGACGGATGACAGAGGCCAGGGAGGAGGTCCGTGCGTGGGCGGGTGACAGCTTTGGCCGGGCGTGGCCCCAGGCTACAGACCTGACCAGGTGCTTACTAGCATCGCTCTCCAAGCGGACTTTGAAGCGTCCTGTGTTCCTATTTAACGTCCACCAGCACCGTCCCCCTCCCGCTTCCCCCCATCTTCCCCCAGCCCTACCCTTGCTAGCACCCCCGCGCACGCACGAGCAAGATGTCCGACACCGAGAGTGGCAAGAAGTCTGGGTATCGCCTCGAATACGCCTCCAGTTCGCGCGCCAAGTGCAATGGTGAGCCCACCCTCTCTCCGTTGCGCCCCACTTCGCACACGTCGGTGCTCACCGCGTTTCACGCGTCGCTGTCGCGTCATAGGCCCCAAGCCGTAAGTCTCTTCGAGGTTGTCTATGCGCCCGATTTTTCCTCACGCTCTCGCAGATGCAAGGGCACCTCTATTGGCAAGGGAGAGTTGCGGTTTGGTTCTCTGGTTGACTTCCGCGGCAACACCAACTTGTGAGTGGTTACCCTTCCTGCGTCCCCTCTCCCTGCTGCTCTGTATCCCCTAGGCCTCGCACTTTGGTACAGAACAGTCGCGCTATGCAACTTCTGCGGCGGTGGTTGGTGGTTGAATGCGGAGCTGACCTCCTTTCCGCAGCTCCTGGCGTCATTGGGGTTGTGTGACCCCGAAGATCATCACAAACATGAAGAACTCGTTCAACGAGGCCGACGAGCTGGACGGCTTCGACGACCTCAATGACGAGGACCAGGAGCGCATCAAGAAAGCCTGGGAGGACGGTCACGTCGCAGCTGAAGATGTCCCCGAGACCGCCAAGAAGGGCGACGGCGACGAGGAGGACGAGGACGAAGAGAAGCCCAAGAAGAAGGGCGGCAAGAAGAAGGCTGAAGAGGAGGACGATGGCAAGGGTGTGTTCAAGTTCGAGTATGCGTCCTCCGGTCGATCGAAGTGCAAGGGTGCGTCCATGCTCTAATTCTAGTCGGGACTGGTGCTTATACGCGTTCATTTCGCCCCTTCTTAGCTTGCGGAGGTGTGTTTGACATTCTGAATCTATGCTATGCACTCGCCTGAAGACCTGTCACAGAATCCATTGGCAAGGACTACTTCCGTCTGGGTAACGAAGTGGATTTCCGTGGCAACAAGAGCTTGTGCGTTCAAGTCCCTGACTGCGTGTCTATTCCATCCAATTCTGACCTGGCTTCAGTGCATGGCGTCACTGGGGTTGTGCCGAGTCTAAGCTCGTCGAGAAGCTGAAGGCATCATATGGCGAGGCCTCCGAAGTGGAAGGCTTCGGCGACCTTCAGGAGGGTGAGAAGGAGAAGGTCCAGCGCGCCTGGGACGAGGGCCAGATCCCCGACGACGACAAGGGCCCCGGCGAGCCCGTGGAGACTGGCAAAAAGAAGGTGGCGCCTCGGAAGAAGAAGGGTGAGGATGGTGAGGAGAAGCCGAAACGGCCGCGAAAGGCGAAGGTGCGTGAGGACCTTGTTGTCGTGGGAGGGTAGTTCATTGACACCAGACCGCTCCTTGGTTGCTTTTCTTCCCTTGCAGAAGGCGGATGAGGACGACGAAATGGACGTCGAAGAGGAGAAGCCCAAGAAGGGACGTGGTGCGGCGAAGAAGGAGGCCCCGGCCAAGGCCAAGGCCGCTGCCAAAAAGGCTGCGAAGAAAAAGAAGGACGAGGATGAGTCCGGCGAGGACTTCGGCGACGAGCTCGCGGCTGTGGACGAGGAGGAGATCGGCGAAGAGGACGAGGAGGAGCCTGAGGAAGGCACTAAGAAACGCAAGGTGTGTACCCTACTCGATATCACGCGGGCGTCTTGTTTACGATGGGGGAATACAGCGTGCACCTGCCTCGAAGGGCGCAAGCTCATCCAAGCCTCCCTCAAAGCGTGCCAAGCCCGCTTCGTCCAGGTCAGCGAAGCCTGCTTCGTCCGGCAAACCGGCCTCCAAAGCGAAGGCCACTTCGTCTCGAAGCAAGAAGAAGACAGAAGAGGTCATCGAGGAAGAGGAAGAAGATGAGGATTGAATGCCCCAAAATCTTGACGCCGCGGCTCGCAGCTGTGGCTCGAGCCGACATGTCGCTGGATGGACTCGCGTCATCGGTCTGTAATCCCCCACCGTACGTTGTGATGCTTTCTCCTTTCTTTACGTCTACGTCTTCTGGTCGTCGTTTGTCTGCTCGTGTGTTTGTCGTCGTGCTGCTTTCTGTTCTAACTGTCGTGAACGTTGTTATCCTAGCTACTTTAGCGCATGTGTACTCCGACCGATGTCGCTATATTATCATTCCCTTTTTTTTTTCTTCGAGGATAGTTTCTGTTTTGTGTCTCCTATGCGCCCTCCCATAACTTATGAGAACTGACTGCCATAAGGCGTTTCTACAACCTTTTCGACAATATGAATCGTGTTCAGTTTCGGATGGTAGGACGAACTCCAACGACTGTCCTCGTAAACGAGGATAGAGCTTGGAAGGTCAGGTTGTTTGGCGACCTATTGGTGATGTTTATTTAGCCGAAGCAAACCAGACAAGTACGCATGTTCACGTAAGGATTCAGTCAAAGACGTAAAACACAAGTGTTTGTTGTGACGATCACGCCAGTACACCGCCAGATCCGGGCCAGGCGGAAAATGGCTGGAGCGCGCATATGGCCCAGCGGCGCCGACCAGGCGTCCTCCAGCTGGTTATCGGCTGTTTATTGTGTGAACCCCTAAATTGACCCAAGCTGGTTCCAGCCCAGCTGGGTCGCAGCCATTCTTTTGTCTGTGTCCCATACCCTGTTCCGGCTGGATGACATCATGTTGACTACATTGCTACTGTTCAGGACTGTTACGGGATTCTGTGCGCTCGGCAGCCTCCGTTCAGCAGGCTCACCCGGCTGGTCGTGCACCTACGTTCATGCGCATCAAGGGTGGTTGTCAGCACGCAAGCCAACAGGAGCACAGACGCGTCAGAGCAGGTATGGAATAGCATTGCATGCGCAGTAGCATGCTTCGGGCTCGCGCAGAAGCAGCAGCGCCCGCGATGTCCGAAGGAAGGAATGTACAATAACATTAAGTAGCTAGAAACAACTAGAACAGACGTTCTCGACATGTCCAAGTCGTTGAGATAAACCAGTAGCCCCACTAGATTCATTTCCAAACTAATGCATTGCTAGCAATGGCATGCTTGATGGTGGCCAACCACTCGGCAGGTCGTGTTTAATCCCAAGAGGACGGCTGGATCGGAGAGCCTTCGCAATATCCTACAGTTGCATCATGTTGTGAGCATGCGGAAAGAAGGGGGACAATGGAAGGAACGCACAAATACGCAGGTGCGAGGCACAGTGCCTTTATATATCTTGAACTTGCTCGAGAAGAGGACGCCACGGGTGTACAGGTTCAGGCCTATGAGAGTTCGGTGAGGAGCTTCAGGGGCCGTAAACGCGCCCGGAGTTGAGGTGGGATCTTTGCAGTCGCAGTGGAAGGTGTTCTGAACCCTGAATATCAGGCGAGTGGGTCGTTGCCGGGTGGTTAGAAGATAATGGGACACGTACGACTGCGATCTCAGCAACCTCCCGTATCTGTACATCAAGGAGCATCCATGCTCTAGCGAGGCTGTGTGTGAGGTGGCGAGCGTGACGAGGTTGCTATTGATCCTGGCAATGGAAGTGGGAATGCCCTTGATGCCCTCGTGGTCAATGAGCAGAACAGCATCAGTACCGAGGGTGCTTACGTCGTGAGGAAGCAGGCACGGTGAAGAGCGCAGGCGAGTCTGGGGTGTTCATAATAGCGTCGAAGTTGTTCCAGATGGTCATGCGAGTGGTGGAAACTCGAGGGTCGGGAGGGGAACAGTGGAGTTGGAAGGAACGCAAAGGGAGTGGTTGAAGAAGCAGTGGGTGCGGCGCTTATATATAAAGGTGGCGGGGACCGTAAACTGGCGACACCTTTGCAGGTAAAGCGAGCCGTCGGCGAAGTCAGGTAGCAATGACAGGATTCATTAAACTCACGAGATATCGTCGCCACCGTCTAAACAGCGTCTCTGAACGATTTGATCACATCTTCAGGGCGTTCAAGCGAGAAACGCGTGGTGGGATGGGAAGACAAACTTAGCACGTATTCGACCCTAGTTTAACGGATAAGAGCAAAGCGTGAAGATAGACGAGGCTTATGGAGCAGAGGACTCGGGGATGAGCGTGGTGAACGACCGGAACACACTGCGGAGGCGGACGTTGAAGTTGACGTCGAGATCGCATCGCCACATCGAACGCCAAGCCTGTCAAGCCGCGGATGCGTGTTCGACACTAGCCGGACACCACCAAATACCAAGTGTATTCTCTATGGATATTCGCCTAGACCACATCTGAAGCGGCTAGGTGGCGCACACATAATCTCCAGCCAGCTACCGGCTAGATCGTCCATCTGGCCAGCCATCTGGCTACGGCCTGTGTACACAATAGAATCAGCTACATCAGCAAAAACGCAGATCCTGGGACCGGTCCTGATGGTCCCTGAGTCTCCTGTACCCGGCGACGGGACGATCAGGCCGACAGGAAACTTCTTTCGGCGTCTA
Source organism: Ganoderma multipileum BCRC 37180 (assembly GCA_000338015.2). Taxonomy (NCBI): domain Eukaryota; kingdom Fungi; phylum Basidiomycota; class Agaricomycetes; order Polyporales; family Polyporaceae; genus Ganoderma; species Ganoderma multipileum. Next base: position 5,319 of record BACB01002885.1, read on the forward strand.
TCTTCGGCTCAGGAGCTTCTAGGGAACCGCGTCAGGATCGTCAAGAGGGTAGGAGATGAGGAGAGTGCTCAGTAACCATCGATACCAGGTCAGGAAGTTATAGGCGCCGCATGCGCGACTTTCGAATACAGTACGCCGCATGCTACAATTAGATATAAAACAATGCGTCATTATTGCGGACATGTATCTATGAATGCTCGTAGCCAGTGTCTGCCCAACATTGCTTGATTTCGATTGCAAACGATACCACGTTCGCGGACTAGATGAACTCGCGAACATAAGCTCCCCAAGCCTCTATTACGGGGAGCACGATCAGCTCCCACTCTAGTCCGCGCTGGTCTCCAGGAAGGCGGTGAAATGTGAAAATCTCTTCGTGGACGCGACCACCTACGAAGAGAGATGTCAAAGGTCAGACAAGAGTAATAGAGTGCGATGGGACTAACAGTCTATGCAGGGTAACCTCCGTTGTGTCGCCCCCAAGCGTTGCCCAGGCTTGATAGCTCCAGAGGGGAGCATATTGGCGGCGCGGTCAGCAAGCTCCAAGTGGATGAGGTCTTCGAGCATCACCGCGAAGGGTACCTTTGGGCCCGGCTTGATTCTGGCGACGGAGAGCTCGGATTGAGTCGCACCGCGAGGGCGGGGATAGTACCCGAGGAGGATCGGACGACCAGACGAGCAGTTGCGAAGGTGTTCGGCCGTGCGGCGATTCATTGTGTTCGTGCGGCCGACTTTAATATGGACGACGTCGGGATTAGCGGAATCTAGAGGGAGTGAATGAGAGATAGTAAGGATGAATCAGACACACGTACCTTCAATCTGGAGCCCGTAAATGTAGCCCGCTTTGTCACCGTCGCGAGGTGGCGTGCGCATCCTCTCGCGTAAGAGGACTTGAGTGTGTTTCTCCAGGTCCGAAGGGACGTAATCTAGAGGAACGGTTAGTTAGAATACCGAGCACGATAATTAGATACTTACCGTTGTAGTCAATGATCTTGTCGCGATGCTTGAGGTAGCGGAATGTTGGGGTTTTGAGGCCGTCTTTGAGGTGGTCGTGGCAATAGAAAGGAAGAGTCGCGCGGCGTGGATAGAGGATGGACTTCTTGACACTGACGCCCCTCTTGCAGCGCAAGTCGCGTTGGGTTATCCCCTTGCACAGGACCATAGCGGCAGGTGGATGATAGAAGGCGAAGGAAAGAACGAATGAGAGAGGTTGAAGAATGAGCGGGAGTGTCGAATGTACGAAAGAAGTGAGTGAAGGACGAGGGGAATCCTGGAGTAATGTGAATCTTTTGCAGGGGTGTTCAGAGAAGGGAGGGGAATGGAAGGGAAGGGAAAGGAACTGACGACTATGTGATTTGCGGCCGTCACATAGTCGACGAACCAGGAGTGGATATGCTGCAGGACGTGCGTCGCAGGGCGGCTATGCGGATTCTTTCTGGGCTAGCGTAGAGTCGGATGGCGTCGGAAAGCGGTCTTGCTGCATAGAAAGCTGTAAAACTGACGTTTATTGGGTACGTATCGTAACGCAAACGGGGCGTGCTCAATGAGCTTTCAAGCCATCAGACCGTTCCGCCTCCCACTGCGAATACGAAGTCCGAGGACGACGGGTGTCGGGCCTTACCCCGTGCACGTTTAGGATTGTCGCCGATCCGTCGTCCGCGGGTGTGGGCCTGCGGTGGCTTGCCTAGACACGTGTTTGGTTAGGGATCGGTGCTGCCGGGGGCGTGGGCTGCGGGGGGGGGGGGGGGTTGGTGGCGCTGGTGGTGGTCTTCACCGGGGCTGGGGGCCGCGATGGGCTTTGTGGTGGGCGGGCGCGGGGCGGGTGCGCGGCACTGGGATGTTAGTGTCCTTGTCGATGGAGCCTCGCGCGTCGTACGCGACATTCCTCAAGAAATGGTTGATGCCAACAGCCACCGCGTCGGGAGCCTCCGCGCTGCCAGGGGCGATGAAGGATGTGTGAACGCCGAACTTCGGCAGGAGCTCCTGAGCAGCTCCTCCTCTTTCTTGACGTCAACCTTCCCAGACTTGAACAACGAGCAAGCCTTGTTCATAACACGAAGCATTCCTCCCGGCTTCCTGTGAGTGCGCTCACTGAGCTGCGCACCCTGCAGGAGCTCCACACATGCGGAGTTGTCCATGATAGAGACCGCAGGAAGCGTAAAGCCATCACCAACAAGCTCGCTGTTGCACCAAACGGTGTCCTCAAACGTGTTGCGTAGGACGTAGGAATGAATATGAATGAGCCCGATAGAGAAGTTGATACTGAACTCCTCGAAGCCTGACTGGTTCTGCGCGCCGATGAGAGGAGCGGGTCCAGCAAAGTAGACAGACGCGGACGGCGTGAGACCCTTGGTCTGGAAGCCGGGCTGGTCGAAGAGGACGATTTGGGTGGAAGGAGGGGGGTCTTGGGAAGAGGGGGTGATCTTGTGGTTGGCAGTCTCCGTCACAAATGCAAAGAGAATGGCGTAGAGGTCCTTCGCGAGTTGGTCACGCTGGATACCGCTCTGCTGCGCGTCATAGCTCATCTTGTTAGAGAGCACCTCGCTGAGGTCCTCCGAAGAGACCCACCGAGGAGGCGTGCGACTTGATCGAGGACAGGAGCATTGGCGACGTACGCGGATGCGTCGCGGCCATCGGTCTCGCCGAACTGGAGGTTCCCAAGGAGGAGAATAGCCACCAGAAGGTCGAAAATAGATGACAGGTGCTTGGGCTTGAAGCCGAGAACCTTCATCGCAGCTCGCAACTCGTCCATGGCGATGCCGTCGTCGCTGAACAGACCAGCGGGAAGGCGATAGCAGCCCGACGAAGCGAGGAGGGCATAGTCGGAGACGTCCTCCAGGGCATACCGATCGCGTTCCTCCGGGGTGGTGCCGGCTAGGAGCTGGTAGAGAACGTGATATGTTCGCTCTTCGAAGGAGAGGCATAAGAGCCGGGACTTGACGAGGCAGTACATGAGAACCTTGCGGGCCTGAATGCGTGCGCGGTGGTTCAAGTGCAGCTCGAGGTAGCGACCGTGTCGGGAGGCATTGGGAATAATGAGTGTTGTCGCGTTTCCAAACGAATCAAGGAGTGTTGAGAGCGACTTGATCTGATCGGCGAGTCTCGCCTCCCTCTTGGAATGGGTCGAGAGCCGGAGGATCTGATTGACGAGCAATTGGCTGCTGGCACTCTTGGCCGACGCTGTAATCCCTCTAATCCCACAACCTCGTCAGAGATCCTACGCCGTCATGACTAACACTACTCACCGGAAGACAACCGCTTGGGACTGTACCCTTCTCCTCATGAGAAGGTACACTCATGCAGCAAGACCATAGAGGTGAGATGGGAGGCTAGTTGTGCCAGGTAGGGGGAGTTAGTGTCCTTGTAACATCGCTCCTCGTACTCCTTTGCGCTGATGTCGTTGACATTAGCTAGGGTCTTGTAGGGTAACGACGATAAGGCGAGGTGCGCCGATTCCAGTGTATTGTTGATCTGCACGAAAGCGAGCTCGAAGGACAGACAGAATGGGGTCGTCAGAGGGGGAAGGAGGAAATGCATGGCCTATGAAGAGGAGCAGAAAGGGGCTGCCCTGGACAGTGAATAGAGGACGATGAGTACAAGAACAAGACGCACAGGGGCAGAATAAAGAGCATTACAATCGTAAGGTGCAGGTTCGCGATGTAGAGACACGCCTCGAGGACTTCGCTGAGAGCATCCGGCGCCGCAGCCGCTCGGTTGTTCGTCACTGACGTGCATAGTTCTGTCTCCCAAAAGCTACGTCTAGAGCCCGACGGCCGTTCACTGGATCACAAGTAAGCTAGTGGACTCCTAACAACATCGCGACTCACCGGACGGGAGACCGGCGACCTCGACCGCAACTAACTGTCAGTACAGAGGCAAACACACAGCCTCAGGGTACGAACATACCTGTGTTAATGAACTCCATAAACCACCGCAGGCTGTAGAAGTTATCCCGCCACATAAGTTGTTCCGGAGCGAACAGCGGTATTATTTTCTTTCAGGCGCCGTAGCGCAAGACACAACCGCAAATCTTAACGAGATCGCAAGTTTGTATACTACGCGAAAGGAGAGGGGTTGGATGCGCCACCTAGCTCATTCCACGTGGAATTTCCTATCATGGAACGCCGTCAGGGTCGTCGCAAAATGGTAGGTGGTAGAGTTTGGGACCCTACCTGGGACAAGGGCATCGAGTCGTTCTTCTCCCCTCACCTAGTATCCCACCTAGCACCCGCCTCACAAGCTCGCTGTGATCGATCTCACTTGTTACCTCCTACTCTACTCAGGAACACATATTCTGGCTTTGCTCACACTTCACTGCAGCGAGATGCTCTGTCAAACAACAACCTGCGAGGGACCACGGCGCTTATCGACCATGCACAGGGGTGCTCACCGACTTTCAAGGCTTGTCGACGCCGGCCTCACTTGGGTGTGCAATTCGTATGGATTCGATTGGATTCGGGGGTGCTCGCGTGACTGATGAGCTACAAGCCATCCGAAAGTAATACCGCCGTAGATTCATCAGTACGTCCCATGACACGAGTACGAATGCACAAACGCACCGACTCGACGGTGTGGATTTGGTCTTCGTAACTAACTCGGTCTGCACGCAGAGTCAACAGGTACAAAGCAGCCGCGATCTGGTGGAAGAGCAAGCAATCTCCGTCAGATCGCAAGGGAAGCAGCCCCCCTCGTCTAGTAAGTGCTCCCTACGAATGGCACGAACCTTTCTTTTCCCAACGACATGCCTGGTTGTACTTGCTTTGAGTGGCCTCTGGTCCGGTAAGTCTCCCCCATAGCCGCTTCTAGTGGGACTTGGCTCGGGATTTTTAGTCTTGAACTTGGTCCTAACTGGGTCTCTGCCTGGATCTCTGCTTTGCCTCGGTTCTCAGGCTCTCGTCTCAGGAAGGGAACTGGAACCTTGCTCTGAATGACACTAGAGCGAAGGTCTAAGGACAATTCAGTTAGCAGACTATATTGATCGAAAAGACAGGACTCACTGCGACCGCAAAGACTGGACAAATGCACGAACCTGTTCGGGAACGCTAGTCTATGTTCGAGCGACAGGACGTGTGAAACATCCCGGTCAGTTCTTATGAGGGGTCTTGCGGATGCGATATAGCCGCATGCGCGATCTGGCGAGAAAATCTCAGTAAATTTTCCGGAATATCGCTCCTGCGCGCTGAGCGGAGCAGCAGCGAGGACGCGAATTCAAACACCGAGTGCGAAGCATACGCACACGGAACCTTTCGAAATACATCCTCCGCTCTAGTTTCGTAGTAGCTCGAAGGAGGCACAACTCACGCTTAGGCAAGGCCTAACGGAGCGGTTTTCAAGGACTCGCATTAACTCAGCAAAAGAACATGCAGCTCCTTCACAAGATGATATAATGCAAGCCTCTTCAGTATGGTCGCTGCTGCCATTGGGCGTGGGCTTGCCAACATCCGAGTCTGAGTCCGAGTGTGTCGGGGATACCGGCACCGAGTCCGACGCCCCAAACACCTCGTCTGCATGATTAGAACGAAATCAGCATACAGCGCAAGAAAAAAATACGCAAAAAATACCCTGGGGCATTAACGGTTTTCGGTCGGCTTCAGCATGTTGATGGATTGAGGAGGCCCAACAAGGCCAAGCCCCAGGAAAATGGCCAAAAAGGTTCTCGTACTCGCATCGCAGGCGAAGGATGTGAGTCGTTCCGGGCTTCCACTCGACGCCGCGGTGAGGTGGACCCTGATGTCGTCGTTGTGGATCTTCCGTCGGACACCTTGAACGCGCGGGAGAACGCACCCCGTCAGCCCTCGCCTCTCGGCCAGATACGCCTTCGCCCCTTCCGCCTGCACCTGGCTCGCAGACCGTCGTCGATCGCGACCCGTTTGAGGAGCCGGCCGGAGCTGGTGACACCCTTGGAGGCGCGACGTCTGCGGACGTCAATAAGAGCCTCGGTCACCCCCCCTGTTGGGATGAGCAGCACGGAGATGCACCACGACGGCAAACCTCATCGCAAGCGGCAGATGCGTGGGACGGAGCAATTTGGGTCGGGCGAGATCCCGAGGGACCCACGCCTGCGTCGCGAAGTCTTGCTACCAAGATAAGGGAAAGCCGGTGCCATTGAAGCGGCGAGGGCTCGAGATAACGTTTAGCATGTGCCACGTCGTCGACCCAGGTTGTGACCTCGGCCTCCAGCATCTCCCTCTTCGTCTTCCGGTCCGGGAAGTGCGTGCCGTCCATTCTGATGCTCGTGAACGTCAGGTCAGGCCCGACCTTTGTCCGCCGCGGTCTTCGCGATGAATGTCCGCACCATGACCGCGCCCATGTCGGTATCCAGGTGTGAGAACACAATCAACTAGACGTCAGAGTGCTCGATGAGCGCCAGCTGCTGGAGACACGAAAAGAATGTATTACTTCAAGAGGAAGGGATCACCGCGAATGGTGAGGCTACCCTTTTCCAACGGGTAGCTGTCGTAGCTAGGATTGCACCGTGCACGCAATGTGTGCGCCGTGGGCCGGAATAGGAGGTCTGAAGGGATTTAGACGGACCTTTGAGAGTTACTGGGGCTGACGATCTTCTGAGGGCGGGCACGGAAGACCCCAGCGAGACCAGTCAGCGCGCGCATCTCGAGCACGTCTTATTCAACAGATCGGACAGTACACTAGTTTGAGTGTTGATATAGATAGATAGATTCCCGTCGCGGCAAGACGGGAGAGTCCAGGTCCAGGATAGGATGACTTTACATGGCACGAAGAGAATAATGGCATCAGGGTAATGAAGACGTTCATCCAGTAGTTAACGTACCTCGAATGCCCGTCCATCTCAGGTCCACATATCCACTCCTCAGCTCCACGTCGCCCGTGCCGAAGTTCGCAGCTTGAAGTAGTTTTCTGACTGGAATCACTATCTTGAAACTTGACCAAGAGTTCGCCACTGTTGTTCGACGCCCACCAAGCAGAACATATCAGGAGGTGCAGCATGAGGGAGAATATAGGAAGTCGGCGGCGATGTGGTAGGCAGACGTTGTGGAGAGAAGAGCGTATTAGAAGCGCCCGTTAGGAAGCGCCTAACAATCCTATGCCTACGTGAAATCGGAAACGAGATAATATAGACAGTACTATACATGAAGCAGGTCGAAAGCATGGTGATCTATGTACTTGTTCACATAGAAACGTTTGTAGCTATCAAGAGTTGTCGTATGGTCAGCAGTATCGGGAACGGTGCTGTTTCTCTCGAAGACGGGAATAAGATGGGCTGCCCGGAAGATTGTGTTGATATCAACAATGGAGCAGACGGGGATGCGGTACCTGGTACCTGTAAAGGAGGGTTTTACGACCCACATCCCTGTCTACTTGTCAGGGGTATCACCATCGCGCTGGTAATGGTGGACCAGGGCGCATTGGTATTGATGCCCCCGGACGCACAAAGTGAAGAAGAGTTTTGCCTGGGCCACGTCCAGGCCGAGGAGACCCTTCTGAGTGGAGTCGCAGTTGATGAAGATGCAGTCGTACCGCGCGCCGCCTTTTCTCCACTTGGGTGTTGCCCGGATGAATTCTCGGCGCATACCACCGATGCCAGAGGGGTCGCTGGGGGCATAGAAGACCGCTTCGGCAGAGTGATGGATGAAGATGCACTCGAACTCGAGAGGAGGGCAGGAATCAAGGGGAAGGGTAGATGCGGTTTCCGTGGAGTCGGGGTGAAGTTGATGGAAAAGGAAATGCCGAATGAACTGGTCGAAGGTGGACAGACCGATGAAACCCCCGAGATCGATGGCAGTGCGAGGATAATTACGCTCTAGAAACCAGACAATTAAAAGGCTGTCTAATATAGATTGAGAAACGGACTCACGAAATGTGAGGGATAGCGCTACGGATGACAAGACCTTGGGGCCCTCGACCATGGTGTCATCGTCGTCACTGGCAGCGCCTTCGGATCGCAAGTGACCATCGTTCCGGACATTCTGACGACGAATCGTCGCCGATGGTCGAGGGACTGGGAGCGCTGCATCTGGACCTTCAGCATAACCCAATCAGCTGGAACACTACAACGGAATATTTGATACAGAGTGCCGCACCTAATAGTTTGTGTTGCGTAGACAAGAGGAGCGACTTCTCCAACATACCGCGGTCCTTGAAGTTGACCCGGCTAGTGGCGAGCTTGTCAAGCCTTTGATTCACTACCAGCATCTGACCGAGTGCTTCAAACCTGTTGGAGCGTCGCCAGGGCTCCTTGACCGCTCGAATGTGCTTAGACTCGGTGATAGACGAACAGAGGCCATTCGGGGCACCAAAATCTTCGATCCTATCCTCGTAATGGACGCAGGAATGCTGACACGGAAGTGAGAACCCCTCGGCCCGAACTCCTGGGATACGAAACACTTCGCGCTTCTTGTGGAACTCCTCGAGGGCTTTGTGGAGCATAGAGATCGTCTGCGTCGTATGGACCTCCCGGCGAACTACGTAACAGAACTCAATGAAGGAGCGGACAGCGGATACAACGTTCGATGGAACGTAGCCGACGATCGCAGGTAAATAAACCTGCAAAACGGTCCGTAAGCTTCCAAGTCGTGCGTTTGATGGCTCGGTAGATGGAACGTCACCTTCATGAGGGCCTTGGAATCATCACCCATCCATTGCTTAAAACCTCGTCCTTGAGGGAATCGCCGAAGACCAGAAAACGTTGGGACAACCGCAATCCTATAGTCATTATCAGCAGACCATTGAAATAGAAGTCAACAGTGTGAACTCATACCTTCGATCGATGTCAGACAGAATGTTGAGTGCTTGCGCCTTGCCATTCTTCTTTACCAGGTACGATTCTACCCACGCGACAAGATGATCTTTGAAGGTGCCCTTAATTAGCTGATGTAGGATGTCGGGGGCCATCAGCTCATGAATATCGGCCCGAGGAAAGTCGTTGGTGAAAGGCTAGGTATACGCAGAATATGAGACCACAAGAACATAAAAAAGGAGGTGTCTTAGCAAGAAAAACTGACTACGACATCGCCCACAATTCCATATTGATCCCAGAGCTCTCCGAGCTCGTGCTCGCGAACCAGTGTCTCCGTATGTTCCCGCGATCGGATCCCCGCATCAGGATCGTCTAGATTACCCTTGTCTGTGAGGCATCTGAAGAAATGTATGGCGTCAGAACTAGCTATTCCATGGGAACCAGGGGCGGTTACTCACACGGCGCACCATCCTTGGACGATGCAAGCCAACAACGCTTGCTCCGGGTAGTCTGCGATGTAGGGCCCGAGACCATAGATGACGTTACGGAAGTGCCCGTCCCCGCAACGAACGACCTCTGGGGTCGTCATGGCCGGCTTCAAGGATGCTAGAATCCGGGCCAACGAAGAGTGGAACAGCTGGCGGCGAAACTTGCGGAATTGAACATCATCGGCATACTTCCGGGAGGCTGGATGCAAACATATGGCATTATAAGTCCCTAGATCCGAGTCACTAGTTGAAGGACGAAGGCTTACTCTTCGGGATCGTGAGAAACCCAACTACCACAACGCCATTGCGATGAGCCCGACGAGCGCCGTTGGTGATATTCCCGATCGAGGCGTACAGAGGATAATACTCGTTCTGGCCGGTGGCAACGGAAACGGTAGTCTTATCGCTGCCGAGGATGATGGGCACGAAGGCGGCGCCGTGCGTCTTTGGGTCCTTGGCAATCTCATCCTTGAAAAGATACTTAGTACAGCACCGGAATGGAACGAGGAAGAACTGTACTCACCGCCTGCCTCCAAGCCCAGTCCCCGCTCATGAAATCACGCAGTTGCCGGACACCAGACGCATCGGACTCATGGAATGGGGCATAGTCGATTTCAGTCTTGAAGTCTGGATTACCGATGATACCCTTGATGACGTCGCGAACGTCACGGTACCATACTTCATAGGACTGTTTCTTCCAAGTCAGGGCGTCGGCGGATTCAGCGTCGTCGTGAGTGATCTCGAAGCGTGTCCATCGTACTTCACCTTGAGACATCGAATCAATCGTTTTGTACATGTCAGAATGGTTTCGAAAAGGTGGCGAAGTGTTGTGGGGAAGGAGAGAAGCGGCCCACAAATCCAGAAGTTTGTCAATAGTTCCGCCGCTCATCTGTTCTTGGGTGTAGAGCAGGTCCGCGACCTCGAACTGCAGCCGGTCCTTGTACGGAGCCCAATCGTCGGAAGAGGGCCTACTAGTAGCTGGTGCCGCCCCGGCCTCGAGAATCTTCCCCTGCTCATCGCAAGGGAGTCCTGATTGAAAGACTTTCAGAAATATCTTACAGCAATCAGAACAAATCCTTACCGGTGATATGTTCGTGAAGTTCGCATCTAGTCGTTGCTGGTCTAGACGCGGAAGGACCGGCATTCCCATCGGCAGGCTGAGCTTGTTCATGCTCTGGGGACATCTCCGCTCCCTGTATGATGATGGCGCACGGCCTACTGAATACAGTAATATGCAAGTAGAACGCAGTGTGCTGCACATACCTCCTCGGCGTCGGAATGAGCCGAGTCGTCCCCCGAGACGTTGTCTCCACCGAGGTTCACGAGGAGCTCGTGAAGGGCGATGCCGAGGTTGATGTTCATGGACAAGGATTCTGAGTCGGAATTGGAACTAGGAGGATGTTCAACGTCTTCCCCGTTATCTTCAACGTTGTACTCGTCCTCGAAATCGAGTGCGCGGAGATCAGGTAGGCTCTCGGCATTATCGTCGTCGCTGAGTAGTCTTATCTTCATGTCAGCGATAGGTCTCACGGACGCACTTAATATGAGCAAAACGCTTACATGGTATTGGGGTCAAAGGACATGATATCGTGGAGGTAGCCGGCTACGCCGCTGATTCAAGAATGTCGCGAAGTGAGCACGCGAAAAATGCATCATCGAGGACACCGTGGACGAACCCCTGCTTCATGGCATGTTGCGGGTCTTGTTCTGGGAGTAAAACGTCCTCGTCCTCGTCGTCTTTCTCTTCCTCTTCCTCTTCCTCTTCCTCTTCCTCGCCCTCGTCCTGCAGATCTGTAAAAGGAAATGAGATCGACGTCAGACATCACACGATGAATATTGGGAGGACTCGAATAGCAACTCACTAGCACCGGCGTCGAACTCGTCCGGGTCGACGTCAGAATCAGAGTCGACAAGTGGCGGTATGTCAGGATCTTCGTAGTTGGGATGCTCCCTGATCAAATGTGCCGCCAAGTTTCCATCATGATGATACTCCTTGGAGCAGACAGGACAAATTACAGGTGGTGCGGGGGAGAACAGTGGCTGCATAGGCGGTACAAAAACTAGATCTGAGCGGCTGCGAGTATCAGGAGAAGGGGAGCCTTGCTGCTCAGCGGCCATCGAACTTTCCTTATATATGGCTGGGTAGCATTCTGTGTGTTCAATCTCAAGCAAGGGCTGTGGAAGGGCACAGGGCTTCGGCCCAGCGTCAGTTGTACAAGAAAGGCGAGTCGAAGGACGTGATGGCAGCAATGGAGATGAATCCAAGCCTCATGCACGATGCAAGTCATGTCCCTGTCGGAACACTGGTGTCCATGCCAGGATGCTTTCGCTAGCACACGGGTCACCGAGGTAGTCTCTTTCACATTGCTGTTTAGGACCGCATTGATGAAAACGTCAAGTCCTTGTATTGTCGATCTGCCGCAACACGAAGATCGCTACGGCATCGATCCGCGCACTGCCTAAAGATATAAGGTTAAGTTCGGTCTCGTCCGTCGAGAAAATGAGTTGAACTTTACCTTGATCCAATAACCTACGCCCGTCATATCCAAATGCTTACCATACCGAGATCCGCTATGCTACCTCCCCGCAGCGCTGATCACACGTTCATCACTGTAAAACGGAGTACTGGTTATTAGAAGGACAGGCTGTTGCCCATGAGGAGGATCACTAGTTATGGTAGCGGTCACGGAGAGGAAGAACAGGCGCTTAGAATTGCCATGGCGCAGCCATCATCTCAGTTACGAAACAGGCGTTTATGTGGCTCAGTGGACTTGGCAGGCGGCAGCTTCAATCACGGTAAATACAGAGCCATTTATATCAGTAGATGGTTTTACAAGGTATACGAGAGTGGAGAGTAAGCGATACGCTTGAAACATAGTCGAGGTTCGGTACAGCACTGGCAGCCTAAGAACTCCAAGAACAGTTACGACGATCATATATGCGACAAGCGAGGCAAAGCGGGTCTGGACGGATGAACGGAAATACGGAGAACCTGTAGAAAACATTCAGAGGGAAGGTCGGCCATCGAACCAACAGCACCGATCACGAAGCAGGCGTTGTGCGACTTCCACAGCCAACTTCTTCCCCCCGAGCTTACTCTCGGATTCCTCTCTAAACCCATGAATTAAATTAATATCTCAATGAGTAAATAGCTAGGGCATACCTGGACACGCACGATCTCGGCTCGAATCCAACTCTCTCGGTTGGCACGGTCCGCACGGCGCTTCTCCTGGATGGATTCCAACGCTTTGGCAAAGTTGTCCCACTGCGGAGCGCTGCCGGGTCCAGTGACCGTCGTCAAGGATGGGTAAGCATCCAAGAGCGCAACACAAGTCTCGTGAAGCCTGTTTTTATCGAAATGAAGCACGCTGGAGGTGAGCGAAACCAACGTGTCTTGGCGATACTTCAAGATATTGCTGAAGTTGTGGATATCGAGCTTGGGAAGGTGGATGCGCTTGAGACGATCGGCTAACTTGGGTTGCGTCATGACCTGGACGGAGTCCACTTGAACGACGTCGAGTTGCGCGTTCGTAACAATGGTCTTGAAGCGGAGGTCGAGAGTCCGGATATTCCTCCATTTCCGGCCGAAGAAGACGAGGTCACCATGAGATAGCCGCAGCGAGATGGTGTCGAGGTGTAGAATGATATGTTCAAGTCCCAGATAGTCGACGGCGGGGGAGAGGATGCGGCATATGGCGTGTTTTTCATCGATATGCGATGGCGTCATGTTGGTGGTGCAAGAGACGGCGAGGGTAGTGACAGAGGTTACAATGTGCGCAGAAACGATTGGATATGAGTTCGCGGGAGCGCTGCCCTCAGCAGTCTGGCCCGCAGCGTTCAGGACGGGACCGTGCGCCACGTATCCATTGATGACGATGCCCTCGAGAAACGCTCCACCAATAACGTGCTCCTTTTTGAAAGGGAGAGTGTACGGGGGCTGAGGTACACGGGCCGATACCGGTATGGCGCTGGTTTCTATTGTGCTGCATTAGTATCCTATCATTGGAACTGGTCGCAGAATGAAAGCACGTACCCAGAACGAGAGATGAAATGGCATTGACGATATACCGGGAAAGGAGGGATGGCTTGTGGTATTGGTGGCGGCAAGCAAGGAACATGAGCTTCTGGAGCCGAGTGAAGATGCTGTGACATTCGTGCCGAAGCCGCTGGATATTCACGAAGAATAATTCATGGTTCGCGGCGTCATCGGTTGGGCTGGCGAGCGCGTGCACTTGAAGGTTGATTGTGCGGATAGTCGTGGGATCGAATGGGAGCCAAGTGCGCAGAGACGCGGCGTTACGGGGCGATCCTTCGGGCTGCGAGCTGCGTGGTAGGGGAGACAAGGCCCGCGAACCCAAGATGTTTGGGGCTAACTCGGACAAGAATGCCGGTATAAGATACTCGTTGTCGATCCAACTTGCCGCTCGCAGGCCGGGGAGGAGGACGCTGCGCCCTTTCGGGAGGAGAGTGGCTATGTACTGGAGGACTGTGGGCGCGAAGTCGGTGTTGTCCAGGTTCATTCCCCTCACTTGGGCAGTGATAAACAAAAACCGCCGAAACTTATAGGCAACTACGCTCTCCGGGTGGTTAGAGAGTGCGTTCTTGTTGTATTGAAGCTGAAGTACGCTGTGAACAGCTGATTAATAGGCGGCCGGGGTCCAGATAGAGTGAACAACATACAAGAGAAGAAGCTGCGGGTTTCCCACCAGCGTATCGGACCAAGGATACCCCAGTATACCAAGGCTGTCGACGAGGACATACCAGAGGCTCGGCAACCAGAAGACATGCTGGTAGAGGATGCACATGCCGCTCATATATAAAAAGCTGCAGACGCGACTGAAGGAAGCAATGTTGTGATGTGTGCGGTTGTCATCGTCGTCCATGAAGTCGCGTGGTGCCGGGCGGAGGGGGAGCAGATGTGTCGCAATGATGGTGGTCACTTCAAGGATGTTCAGAGCCCGGATAGTTGCGTTGTAAACCGGAGGATTTGCGGGAGTGCGGAATGTCTTGTCCTTCGGATCTGCATAGGTGACTATGTGCTGGTGGCGAAACAACTTCAGGGTATACGACGAGGCGTAGTCGTCGGGCTGCCACGGGCGATGCCACGTAAGCGTATCAGCCTCCCTCCCCCACGTTAAAAGGAAGACAGCTGAGACTCACCACAGATGACCCGTCTACTACCATGTTCCCCGAGGAGGATTCAGGAGCGGTCTTGGAACGAAAGTTGGTCATCGACATAGTGGGAGTCATGCAGAATTACACGGAAGACAATAGATGGTGACCGTGCGGGTGAAGGGGACGCGAACAAGGCCTCGCGACGAGGGGTTCGCGATGGTTATTAGCGCTCAAAGCTGTCAAAATAAATAAAGCCTGCCGGCGGTGCTCTCGAAAATTTCCAAGTTCAACCACCATCTTCCCGTCCACTTCCTCTTCGACTCCTCCGCCAACTCCTTGACCATGGCGGTGACTCGTAGGAGTGGCAGGGGGGGAGACGATCCTCCTCCTCCTTCTTCTCCTCCTCCTCCGCCTAAACCCCCCAAGAAGCGTGGGCGTGGTAAGCCGAAGGCGGAAGCTGAGGAAGACGCCGACGTTGGGGAACAACGGGCGTTCGACGGCGATGATGTCACGATGACGGTTGTTGAACAAGTTACATCTGGGAAGCACCGTGAGTAGTCCTCCCTTGCACCCTCGTTGATGGCTACTTACGTTCGTATGGCGTAACTGGCCCAGGTCCGTATGCAGGGAAGAACAAGCTTGATTCTAAGTCCACAGCGACAAGCAAGAGGAAGCTCGACGTGTCGGAGTCTGAAGGCGAAGTAGCCAGCGAGACTCCCACCGGGGACATCCATGTTGACGACGACGAGCAGATGTCCGAGCTAAGCTCGCTCGACGAACGCGAGCCCACGCCCGTAGAGCTGACCCCAAAGCCTCGATCTAAGCCTCCGAAGAAGAAGGCTCGTGAGGCCTTACCCTCAGATACCTCGGATACGCCCGTCAAGACCGGCGGCAGAGGTATGGTTAATGCCACACGCCATTTCAGCGCTTCCAAGGGCAAGCCTCCGGTGGGCGGACCGCCCCCGAGCGCTATGTGAGTCCTGTCCTATCAAGTTGAATCAAGGTGCTGTCTAACAATTTCTTTCCAACGTACTCACAGTCCGACTTTTGACATGGACGGGGTCGACTTAGCTGTGTGGATGGACGACCAGTCGGAGACCAAGGCCACCAAGACAACCGCGACCGCGACGTCCCGTCCTCAAGCCACCGTGCGCGGTTCTTCGTCTAAGCCGTATTCCGTGGTCCCCAGCACACCGGTCAAATCCGCACACACCAAGTCTTCAAATACCTCCAGTTCTTTGTCGTCGAAGGAGGTCGCTCACGCTGGTCAGTCTGGCAACGCTCAGGCTCCCCGTACGAAGGCCGTGCCACCGCCGGCGTTGGCAAAGCCTCCCAAGCCCAGCCAGACGAAGCCATTTCAACCAGATGGTAGTCCCGTGGTTGGCAAGACTAAGGGTAAGCAGCACACTGCGAGGAAGGTCGTGGTGGAGAGCGATGACGAAGAGCCCGAGCGCGCGGCAGCCTTGTCGAGCCCGCCAAAGGGAGGCGCCCGGCCGACTAGTACGGTAAGTAGCATCACATCATGTCACCATTCATGCATTGATTCAATGTCAAACGTGGGTCAACAAAGCACTTCGTCAAGATCAAGGAGGAGCACGCTTCACCCAAGCTCAACATCAACGTCGTAGAGCCGACGCCGTGGAAGAACGACCAAAAGACGTCCCACCAAGCGGTTGACAAGAAGGAGAACAAGGGGCGCAAGGAGGTGAGTCCGGTCCACTGTCATTTCATGAGACGTTGTCAATGTATGTAATTCCATGTAGAAACGGAAGGCGATTCCTCAAGCCGAGTCCGACGATTCTAGCGTCGAAATTGTGGAGGACCCTCGGCAGACCTTGAAAGTTCCTCGTTCCCAGAATGCCTCTCGGTCCCGGTCTCAATCTACGTCTCGGGGTGGTAAGACATGGCGTTTAGAAGATCTTCCTGAAGACGCCCGGGAGCTGTGGAGGATGCGTGTTGTTCCGGCCCTGTTGGGCTTCCAAGGCGCGCGGCTCTCACCGTGGTTCTTCAATGATGCCGAGTCTATCCGGGCGATGCAGCAAATTTGGAATGTCGTCTACGGCGACAGAATCCCTCATCAAGTTGTTCACGGCGACTGCGTGCACGGACTTGTAAGTGCTGGTGCGTGGCGACTTCATAGAGAGCTGTACTAACTGTCTATGAATATCTAGGCATGCCAATACTTAAGCAACTGGCGGTCAGCCATTCGGGTGGCTTGCGAGCTGGTCGTCGGGATGTACTTCCAAGACAATGAGCTGACGCGCACGCGTGAGGGTCGGGCGAAGTTCAGCGGTAAGATCCTGCAGGACAAGCGGTACTTGTACGAGAACCCTTTCGACAACGACAACAAGGTACGCAGTCAGCGAACGCCAGATACGTCTACTGACGCGGCTCTCCAGAGGCTCTTCAGGAGCAACTTTTTTCTTGTGGTCCTCGCATGGCATTTGGAGGCCACGAAGAACGCTGTGAATGTACCTGGGCTGTTCGACGGCAAGACGACCCGAAACGACCGCCCTATTGGGGTTTTCGGGCTCGTCGGAGCTGGAGTACGTGTCTCAGGTTCACTGTTCCACAAGCGCTGTCCTTCTGATCGTCCATTGTTAGCTTGAGCGCATTTTCAAACTGTTCCACGGCGACCTCATGCGGCCGCCAGTTCAAATGGACAAGAAGTCCTCGAACGGCTTGTGGCACGTCGTCCACCTGCCCAACCCGAAGACCGGGACGACATGCGCTTCCCATGCCAAGTTCACCGCTTCGCTGTTCTCACGTCGCACGACCTACTTCATAGACTGCGCCAATCAGATGAGTCCGAACAGGTTCAACGGCGTCATCGCCACCGCGCAGCAGTACATGGGTCTCAAGCTTTTGGACTCGTCCTTGCTGGCGACGGAAGAAGACGAAAGTAAAGATAGAGAGGAAGAGTTACTGGTGGACGGTGGAGACTCTGACTAGCCAACACAGCTTGATTGGTGAGTGTTGTACCATTTGCGTTGTTCGGACAATAACTAATACTAATTTTACATCTCAGCATAAGTTTCTTGAAGCATCACCAACCTTGCTCTGCTCCTCCTCCGTACGTAAATCATTTGCTTCCTGTCGCACCCGCATATCCTCTCTTCTTGCCGCTCCCTCCGACATCATACCCGCCTGTTTCTCGCTCCAGTCCGAGACTCTGTTGTTCCACTGTCTACTCACATACATCGCTGCTATACATATCACGCTCTCCATGACCCATCTCCTGAGCTTGGAAGACCCATATCATACGCATCATCTACTATACAATCCCTAATATTTTGTTTGTCACGCAACGCTTCTCAACATCTCTTACGACCCTGCTCGTGACCTCTTGGCATTCTTGACGCGCGCCCGCGCTACTGTTTGATACCCTGAACCTCATTGTCATTATCCTGTACAATACACTGTACCTCATCATCATTATCCTGTATGCTGCCTGGTTGCCTGGAAGCGTGCTCTGGGACATGCCTGGGATCGCGGGGGGGAGCACCTGGAAACATGCTGAGGATGCCCTGAGGACGCACCTGGTATCGCGCCGGGGGACGCGCCTGGTATAACTCTGGGGAAGCGCCTGCAAGTGTCCTGAGGATGTGCATGGAAGCGTCCTGAGGATGCACCTGGTATCGCGCTGGGGACACGCATGGAAGCGTCCTGAGGACGCACCTGGTATCGCGGCGGGGACGCGCCTGGTATAGCTCTGGGGATGCGCATGGAAATATGCTGAGACGCGCGTGGACTGGCACTGGGGACGCGGCTAGAAACATACTGGGAACGTGCTTGGAGATATGCTGGGGACAAGCCTGGAAACACTCCGGGGATGCGCCTGGAACCGCGCTGGGCCGGGGGATACTTGCCATCCAGCAGAAGCTCGCGAAGTTCAGGTTGCTCTAAGGTTGCTCAGGAAAAGGCCAGGCGGCCCGGAAACCGCCATGGCAGGTCGGGCGATACTGGTTGCTCCCAGGACGTCCCAGAGCCTCATGACCTTCGAGCCGCCCAAGGGCGTCAGGCACCACGTAGACTTATCCATTCTCAGGTTCGGAGTCGGAAAAAGCCAGCGAGATTCAATGTCTCGTCAGGGATCGCCCAGGCTTGCGGTCCGTATCGGTCGGTCTGACTGTCAATGTCTCAGATTTCCCAGGTTAGATTCGAGCCAATCAATGGGGGATCACAGGTATTCTCAGATCTCGGTAAAGTAAGAAGAGGGACTAAATCTCAGATATGGCTCAACCACGCCCAGGACCCGGACCTTTCTGTGCGGCCTGAGACTTCTGAGACAGCCGCTCAGGAGCCGTCAGGGGAGGTGATTTTTGCTGATGTAGGCGCCTTGGCCGGTCCGGGCTAGACTGTCCGGCTGGGTGACGCAAATGGCAGGTTTAGCGGTGTAGCTAGCCAGGGCGGCTGCCAGTTCGTTCGCGAGGAGCTGGTTGGAGTGCAGTAGATCGTCAATCTTCGGCATCTCTGCGCCGAGATCGCGCTGATACCCGAGAGCTTGAGGGGCGTTCCTCGTTCGCATGCCGAAGCTTGCCGAGGAGAACACGATCACGTGTATCCTACCAGAGCACATGGCGTTTCGTGTTGGGCCTGCGGATCTCCGCCCGCTCCTTTCCCCCACTCCACGACGTGTCCTTGTGCGTCGCACACACCTCCAGTAGTGGCCGCACGAACGATAGAACGGCCAAGCTCTAGGTCGACGATGAAAGAGGTGAGTTTTCCGAGGGAGCCAGGGGAGCTTCAACCTCGACATTGACCTGTACCTGGCGACCAAGCCAACATAATTAGCCGAACGCGCATCTTCACAAGCTTTTTCGATATAGAACATTGCCCCCAAAACGACCGTAGTGCCCCGGTATTAATATTTGTCGAGCAAGACGATAGCAGCGTCCACTGGCATATAAGTGCTGTAAGTCGCGACGATCCCCCGCTCTCTCCGCGTGGCTCCATACTCGAGGCTTCCTAGCCATGGCCGTCGCTCGCGGTTCTCCTCCGTTCTTCTTTCTCTTCGCACTGCTAGGCCTATCTAACTCCGCATATACAACAACAGTCACCGACCGAGTCGACGCCGTCTCCCAGTCCCCCTTATCTTCTGCCATCCACCTTTTCAACGTCACCGTCGGAGGCAGACTTCACGCCGCGCGGCCATTCGAGAAAGCTTGCTTCTCTATCCTTGAGGGCCAGCATGTCAATGTTTCTGCTGCCGCATGCGCAGCCCTGCAAGCCAACTACACAAATCCTGTCTACCGCGTAGACCACTTCGGGGCGTACATGCTGGTCAGTCCCTTCTCCCGCCTACTCAGGACGCGGAGGGTTTACTCGCTTGCGTTATCTCCGCAGCCCCAATGGGAAACATGCCAAGCCTCGAAGGCGGCCAACGGGTGCCTGCTCGATTCCAGCAACGTTAGCAACCCCCTGGCATTCGACGGCGTGAACTGCCGATTAGGCAACGTCCCGCCGTACTATGTGAGTGCATACAACGAATGCGGCCACACTCGATCGTTGACTATATGCGTTCTTTCAGATTGATGTTCATTCTGTCAAGGATGTGCAAGCTGCGCTAGCATTTTCAAACCAAACCGGTGTTCGATTATCGGTCAAGAACAAGGGTCACGACTATAAGGGGCGCTCTAGTGGCCGGAATACCCTCGCTCTTTGGGTGAGTACCGTCTCGTGTGAGATAACAGATTTGCATGCGAGCCGTGACGTCTCTCCGGGAACATAGACCACAGGATTACGAAATGTGCGTTTCCCCGCGGCCAACTGCAAAACTCCCCAGCGGGCTAAGACCATCATAGATATCACATAACGCCCAATTTCGGCCAGAGGGGTGCTCGACAAACGCGACATATGACGCCGTAACGACAGGAGTGAGTCAAGCGAAGTAAACGTGTGGTTACATTGTTGCTGAGTTTCCATTTCAGGCGGGGGTCTTCACGCAGGACGTCTATGAGTTCGCCGACAGCATCAACCGCACTGTCATCGGCGGGTACCACCAGACCGTCGGCTTCTCTGGCGGATACTTCCTTGTGCGTCCCCCCTGTCCACATGCACTGTAGCTCTCGTCCATGCTTACGGCACGCGCATAGGGTGGGGGTCACAGTAACCTCTCCCCGGTGTACGGACTCGCCGTTGATCGGGTGGTGAGTGCTGGTCACACATTGATGCTGCGCTCGCTTGCCAAGTAACCTCCGTTCGTGCGTGTGGTGTGCAACTAGGTCCAAGTGAAGGTCGTCACACCCGACGGTGTCTACCGCACTGCGAACGAGTGCCAGAACCAGGACCTGTTCTTCGCGCTCCGAGGTGGGGGTGGGTCTGCGTTCGGTGTTGTCATCGAGTCCACGCATCGGACGGAGCCCAAGTTTGCCATCCAGACGTGAGTTTTCTGTTGCTCCTTGTCCACGCCGACATGCAATGCTGAACTGGTATATGCGCATAGCACTGTGCTTAGGTTCACCCCGAAGGGGACTGACCTCGCCGACTGGTATACGTTGATGGTCAACAATTCTCTCAGGTTGGCGAATGATGGCTGGGGTGGGCACCTTGTGGTACGCCTCTCTCTCATATCGTTCTGTATATACTCATCGAACACGCATACACGCACATGCAGGGCCCGACACTCATCTACGTCACACCGCTCCTGAACACCACCACCGCCCGCGCGTCAATGGAGCCCGCCATCGACTTCGTGACGGCGCGCAACGGCTCGGTCGTCATCGAGGAACTCCCATCGTGGCTCGCGTTCTTCGAGAAATACGTTCCTTCCGCCCAAGCTGTATGCCGTCTCCTACTCTTTCCTCCTTCTGTCTCCTCTAACAGCATACATGTCTCCCGCACAACAGGCAGTCGGCCCCGAGCTCGACCTCGGCACGCGCCTCCTCCCGAGCCGCCTCTTCTTGAGCGCATCCGGGCGCGCGCAGCTGAGCGCGCTCATTAACGCGACGCTCGCATTCGCGAGCCCGTACGTCGTCGCGGGCACACCATGGCTGTACACCCCGCTCCCGGGCGCCGCGGGCGCGACGGCGGTGACGCCTGCTTGGCGCGACGCGGTATGGCACCTGTCCGTCAAGTGGCAGTTCGCGTACAACGATACGCTCGACGCAAGGGCGGAGGGGTATAGGACGCTGAGCGCGCATATACAGAAGTTCAGGGACCTCGCGCCGGAGAGCGGGGCGTATTTTGTGAGTGGCGATGTCTACATGGCTATGTGACAATGTGGTTGGGTGGGAGCTGACGAGCTGGCGGGGCGGTGTTTATTGCACATAGAACGAGGGCGACGTGTATGAGCCGGACCACGAGGTGGCGTATTGGGGCGTGGAGAACTACAAGAAGCTTCTCGCCGTCAAGCGAAGATAGTGAGTCCCTACTAGCGGTGTTGGTGTACTTGCCCGCTGACCACTCTCGCACGCGCGCATCCTTGTCTTAGTGATCCTCACCATCTTCTCGACTGTTGGCAGTGCGGTCAGTGATTCGTCTGTCTGGTCTCTGGTGTGCACACGAACCTTTTCGCTGATTGAATCCCAATACCGATAGTTGGGTGGAAAGGCGAGGACGACAGTCTTTACCAGTGCCACATCAAGCTGTAGCTGCGGCTTCTATCATACCGTTGGGCGGCAGGCCGCTCGCTGAACATCGTTTGGAACTCGGTTCTTCTGCTCTCACCTATACCCGCTGCTTGTCCCAGGTTCTCGCTGCTGGTCCGTCCGCTCACTTTCACCGGCATCAAGGGGGATAGAGCTTTCCGCTTGTTTGCTCTTGCTATGCGTTCACGTTCATGCACCGTTTCTTCCTGCATTTGCTTCACTATCCTCTCTCGTCGTCCCGCAAGATGCATTGCCGCCATCCGTTTTGTTTCCACTTTACTGTATGAGTACCACATTGTCTCTACTACGTTTCCCTTATCGTCCTCGCGCTGTGCCGTAAGCCTTTACAGGATATATGTCTGGGATTCCATTACACATTGGCCCTGTTGCATTGGCGGACGCTAGTCATGCAATCTCTGTTGACCACACATGCAGCTAGGTTCGGTCGGGGATCTCGAGCTCTTTGCATCCCTTTTACATCAACCTACCAGCACCCGCACTTACATGTCTTCAACGATGGAATGGCCCGGATCTCTATTCACTTACCAATTCTGGCAAGGTAGGACAACAGGGCGCCGAGCTATTACATGCAGCTTCCCGAGGCGATGAATTCTGACGAACTCCGACCGAATCCTGCACTGATCGGTTCTTATATACTTGCCCATATGGCCAGCTCCAATCGATCAGCATATACTCCGTTCAACAGGTACCAATATCCTTCTCAAATTCACCTTAGTGTGTCGTGCCAAGAACTTGAAAGTTCGGAAAGAGTCTGACCTTTTGCAGATAGTACCATCATGGACGACGCCTCCCTCCCCACCGAAGTCTGCGAGAACATAATTGACCACTGTCATCTTCCTAAAGATCATCGACTTTGGATGCCAGTCTTCCGGGAAAGCTACGGCGCTCTACGGGGATGCTCCTTCGTCTGTAGCGCGTGGCTCCCTCGCAGCCGTCGCAATCTTCTTTGCGAAGTCAGGCTCGGCAGCTTCGACCACGTCGACCTGCTTTCACGCTTCCTCGCCAAAAAACCACACCTCACTGAGCTCGTCACAGCGATCTACATAATAGAAACCAAGTATGTCCCCTTCGTGCGCTTTGCGCTGCCCGGTCTATTCCCAAACTGTCGTCGCCTCGCCACGAGCGGCGGTGACCCAGCGTGGAACTGGAGCAAGACCTATCCGCCGGGTTACCCCAAGTCCATCTCGGGTTTCCGGGAGCTGAGCGAACTGGTGCTCACGATCGATGGCCTTTCTGCTCCGGAACTCTTCCACATCATTTGGTCTCTACCCCTCCTTAGTTCTTTAGTATTGGTGCAAAACCAGGGCTCTCGGCGGATAGAGCGGTTTGGAGGCAGATTCCGCGAGAAGCTCATGGCCAGATGCAAACTGGAGAGCTGCCATGAGCTGAAACATCTCACCTTCCATACATCCATACTTAGGTGCTTCCTCTTTGGCTGACTTGGATGCTATTAACGTGCGTGTACTTGGAATAAGCCCTTTTCAAACTTGCTATCCCTAGAGAACTTCCCCCCTCGGGGATGCTTTGGGCATTCCATGACCCACCTGGAGCTGATCATGCGTACTAACCCCAGCAAATCCGGTGAGCACGTTCACCAGTATCACCTTGCCCACCATTGCAGGAACTAAGTAGCAGGCTCGACAGGGAGCTTCCTGGAGTGTATCGGCGACTTCCCGCAACTCCATAACGTAACAATCGACGAGCAAGCATTCCCAGCCGGGCCTGCCCATCCTATCATATTTGCCAACGCCTTCGGAATATTGCCCCACCTGCAATCCGGGCGGCAGCTCCGCAAGATTACCCTATCGCAGTGGGGACGACGTTCGTTGGTCAATAATTTCGTCGAGGTTTACTACGGGCATACTCGTTCTGGCTTCCTCGATATTCTATGTGGCCCGCAAATGCAGAGTGCGCTTCAGAGGTTCCCCTGTCTCCAGCTCCTCCATCTGCGGATCGAAGAGAGCGACAACGAGCATACCAACCAATGGTGGATAGAAGAGATCTCGAATCGTCTGCCCGCGTTGGGCAAGATCTTGCAGATGGACGTCACCGTGTGTGCGCAGGCTTCGCGATGGGACAGTGCGTTATCTTCAAATTTGCTGCGCCGAGTAGTGCTTATACCTGATTCTCTGAATAGAGTATGAGTATAGTTATTCATATTTATGGGACCCTGAAGGACTCGCACGGTTAGAGGAAAGGGTCCAAAAGAAACAAGCCTTACAAGCCATCCCTGATACGAACGCGCCTCCATCCTAGTGATATCTACGACCTCTTTCACTACATAACAGAGACATGCAGGAATATGCAACAAGGGCATGCGGATGAGTTTTCCTATAATAATGCTTTTAACCAGATGACCAACCTCGGCCGCGGCAATATCGCGTTGCATGGGCGAGATTCCTCAGGTGTGGTACAATTGCTGAGCATGATAGATTACAGGAGCCCTGCGATCTTCCGTAATAGTATACGGACGACGAGACGCTCTCATTATGGTTCATTCTGAGGGAACGGATCAGTGGCCATGAAGTCTGGTCGACAGTACTTAGTTTGACTTCAGACGTTCGTGCTGCAATGGTACGTACCGCAGCCAGGATCCAAGGAGACTTCGCGACCACAATCCTCACGAAGAGCCCCAGTTATACACCACTTCCGTTCCGGATCGCCCGTAGTAATACCAGCTACTTACTTACACAACCGACACAACCGTGATCGTTTGTCCGGCGGTAGCCATTAAACACTGTTCCAGCTCTCATACATACAGATTTTGCGACTTCCAAACTGGCAGGTAAGGGGACGCGGTTCCTTAGCTTCGCAATGGTGCATGGGCATTGCATATGCGTGTTACACAGTGCATGGGTAGCGGCGAGATACGGAATACAAATCGGATATGCTGCGAGACGCCTATTGCCCCCGTGCAGCGGCCGCCTTAGCCTCCTCCGCCGCAGCGACAGCAGGGTTGACCTTCTTGCCATCCTTCCACCGGACACGAGGAGGGGGCGCACGGTTGCGGCGGCCCTCACGCGAGCGAACACGGACGACTAATAGTGGTATAAGATGAGGACCCGGATGGCTTGGGATGACAATGCTCACCATGAGAGTGGATGGCGCACGAGACGCAGTACGCGATTTTGATGTAGAGTTTGGGGATGACATACTCTGCACCATGATGGACCAAGGTCAACGCTTGGCTCTCGACGAAAAGGAAGGTAAGGAAGGCAGAGACGCACCCTGGTACACGCTCGCCTCGCTGATATCACGGACCGCTGCCGTCTCGACCATGTTGCGGACGGTGAAGCGCTTGATGGCCTTGTCCTTGGGGACGCATCGCGAGCAGTTTGAGCAGCGGACGAAGCTGACGTGGCCGCGGCCGTTCTTGTTGCGGCCGTTGTTTCTTCTCTTCTTGGTCTACACGGGGAAGGGGGCACAAAGAGAGGTCAGTGAACTTGCTCGAAATTAACCCTGCTCTGTCCTTCATCCGAAGTCCTGCCTTGCCATCCACCCTCTCCGCGCCGAAATTCCGTCACTTTGACCGCCAAAACACATCGACAGGACTCGAACAGGCCTTCTGTTGACAAAAACGGGATGCTCACCATGGTAAATGGGGTGTCTTGACGAGGATGATGGACGAGGACACTGCGTATGGCAGCGTCTGTGCGTCCCGATTCCGGAGTGAAGCGCCCACCTGCCCTGAACAGAGCACGTGATCCGGCCATATGTTTGAATGGGAGCCCAAATCGGGAAACAATGGAGGTTGTCCAGACGCAACCTGGACGGGACAAGAACAATGGTCGGCGTCGCCATGTCTTTGTCCGACTCCCGCATATATAACAGCCCGCCCAGTTGCTTGGGGCAGTTCGTCCTGTTGTTGTGCTCGGGCTCGGATATCCTCGCTCTCGGATTCTGCTGGTCTCTCATTCTCCTTCACCTTCTGGAGCCCGGAGCTTCCTCAGCCTCCACAATCTCTTCCACAGCCTACTCAGTTCAGTCTGCACTCCGTTCATTATCATTATCGCAATGCGCTCTATCTACCTTGCTACTTTTGCTGTCCTCTTGGGTTCCACTGCGTTTGGCGCCCCCACCGCGTCGCTGGACCCCGCTGTCTTCCTTCAAAACGGCCAGGATGCCCAGACATTGAACGCCGAATTCGCTTCTCTAAAAGCTTCTGATGCTTGCAATGGTAAGCTGAAACATACTTTATTATACCCATTTCGTATCTGAACGACCTGCGTGTAGATGGAGAGCTCGCTTGCATCAAAGATTCCATTGCCACCTGTGCCAACTCGACTTGGCAACTAACGGCTTGCAGCAAGTCGGACTCTTGCTTCGCTCTCCCTTCAACGAGGGAAGAGGGTGTAGTAAGTTTACTCGTATCTTGGTGGGCGTGTTCGTTGGCTGACGTTGCCCCGAAGGACGTCTTGTGCACCACTAGCAAGACCGCCCTTGCCCTGATCCACGCTACGGGCGCCACTGGGGACGTCGCAAGGAACAGCACGAAGAGCACAGTCGACTTCCCCACAGACTGCGATGACGAAGACGACGGCAACACCACCTCGAGCTCATCGAGCCGCTCTTCCCGTACCACCGCCTCCGAATCTGCGTCTGCTGCCGCATCGACCAGCACCGAGAGCACCCGCACGCGCAAGCATCTCTCCAAGACCCACTCCGCTTCCACCACATCCATGACGGAGTCAGATTCTGCGACGGCCACCGCCTCTTCCAGTTCTGCCGCGTCCAGCAACAATGCGACCGGGGTAGTGACCGTCACGGTGACCGCCCTCCCCACCTCCGTCGAAACCTCCACCCTCGACCCATCGGCCGCCTCGAGTCTCCTCTCGAGCCTCGCCACCGACACGAGCCTGTCCGTCAGCACCATCGCCTCTGCCGCTGCCGCTACCTCCACCTCTACCGGCGCGTCCGAAACCCTGACGCTCGACCCCTCAGCCGCGTCGAGCCTCCTCTCGAGCCTCGCGACCGACTCGAACGTGTCCATCTCGACTGTCGCTTCGTCTTCTGCCACGTCGGCTGCGGCCACCACCACCAACGCAAAGTCCGAGTCTAAGGCCGCGTCGAGCAGCGCGTCGAAGACCTCCAGCAAGGCCGTCCCCGTTGCGTCTTCTCCTGCAGCATCGGCATCGTCAACATCTTCCACCGCCAGCGCGGCCGTCGTCCCTGCGAGCACAATTGTCCTCGCACCGCTCATCACTGTGGCCGCACGTGCTGTGCCAGCCCCGGTGGCGGCGGATGGTGGGTACTACGGGGCTCGCTGAGACTGCATCCTTTGTTTGGGGTTTTCGGGGGGTTGCATTTCAGTCTTCACATTCAGGTTACCGGGTTGTATTAACAGCTTACCCTTGTTGTATTGATAGACATTTTCTGCTTTCCGCTTCGTGTGTACTTGGATACTTTCACTGAGTCGCTAGGACGACGGACTTGTATTATTGTATGGGCTAATCATATACACATGCTAATAGATTTGATACCTGATCCCAAGCCAGGCTTCGGCCCGTCTTTCCATCCTTTGCTTTCTGACTTCGTTCCAGCCGCGTCTCCATTCACGATCGTATTGTTGAGTCGGCAAGTACATCGTGCTAGTGGCTCTGGGTGTAGGATGTTCCCGCACTCCACCGGGCTCCCCCTGATAAGTGTCATCTTGCAATTGATCACTGCAAAGTCATATATGCTTCCGCATTCCCCAGACTTGTCGATCTGACTGCAGCTATACACTACTCTTGTGTGTCAAGACGCACCATATAACTTACGAGACGATGACTGTACCGCATTGTACATCCGTGCCAGTCCAGCAAATCCCGATTCCGGCCATTTGTGATCATCGGAGACCTCGCTTGCAATTCACTTCTAAGTGTAGCTGTAGCTAGCCATTTACATAGTCCTCATTCAACATCAAATCCCAAGAGTCTACGACTTGTAACTTGTAAGCCGTCCGGAAGCGGATCCGCAAAGCCGGATTAGCCGCGCAAGGCATCGACCAATCAGGAAGTAGGGAATACCAAGGCACGGTTTGGATTGCAGCCGCACCAGGCCAGGATGATACCGATCGGTTGCAATCGTTCACAACATGGGAGCGCGCCGCCAACGCTTGCTAATGGATGACTTTCCATAAGGATTTACGGCCGTTTGGACGAGCGTAAATCCTAAAACCGCTCTACTCGCCGAGATGCCGACACCGATTTGTACTCCGCTGATGAGTCCGACGTCCGTAGATGCAGCAAGCGCCC
>BACB01002886.1:0-13479 GCA_000338015.2 Ganoderma multipileum BCRC 37180
CACCGCCAGAGGATCTTTGAGTTCACGGCTAGCTTGGGCGCTTGAACCCCGGGCTGATCCGGAATTTCAGCCCACCGCCGAATGGAGGTTCGCCTGCAGCGGGCTCGCCGCGTTTTCGCTCGACGTCGACCCGGATCGCCAACTTCTTGCTCACTCCCCTGCTCGTCAGCTCTAGGCTTGTCATTATTTCCTGTGCTTCGTGCTCCGAGCCATCGATAATCGATCCATCATGGCCGCAAATAAATTGCGTGGTCGCCTGGGAGTCCCCCGTTCAGTGTTTCCCTTCCTCCTTCCATCCTCCGCCTCGGACTCTGTACGTCTTGGGCATCTCAGTCTTCCCTTGCCGCCCAGAGCATCCTCGTCCTCTCCCCGCGCTCGCACTCCCTTATGGATTCCGAAATCACTAGTAAGAGCAACGCGGGCGGGCAGCGTACCAGTCATCAAGGGTGCGTGCTCGGTGCTTGCATACCGTCTCTAGATCTCCCGCGTATGAAGGCGCGCTGGTGCCTTCCCGTCCGCTTTTAAGGTGAGTTTCGTGCGTAGCTACCAGTCTTGCAAGGTGAGTGTGCTTTGGGCTGCGTTGCATGGACGGTAAACTTGTTCAGTGGACGGTCGGGCACTGGCAGTCCGTCTAGGAAACCCGTGAGTCTGTCTGCCGAGTCTGCGCAGCGTGAATTGCCTCAGGTGAGTGTCCCGCTATGAAATCTTCGCCTCTGGAATATTGCGACCAACTGGGATGACTTGCCCTTCGCTCTGAAGCACAGGTGGGCTGAGCGCTTGTTACAGTTAGTAGACACTATCATTTGTACCGCCCTTCTTGTACATGCTACGTAGCGAAATTTTCAATACACTCTTTGTCTCCCCTATAAAGTTTATAAAGGTTATGCAAGACCAATTGAACGACAATGACGAACGACAAATATCGATGTACGGAGCGAACGGCCGTGCCGTGCAGTATGTCATGTGACGGCCGTGTCAGGTCAGCTTGAGGCTGAATTCGTTCAGCCCCAGGCCGATCGATGGGCGTTCAGCGCAATGGCAGCTAGCACATTGCTCGCAGAAAACTCAACTAAGGTGAGCCCTGCGTCAGGTCCCATCAAAGCCAGCTCGGGACTGACAGGTCTCCCGGCGGTGTATGTATAACGAACTCAACCTGCGAGGGCCATACACCGCAATCTCGATCAACGGATACATAATGCGTGGCGCTGATGCGTTCACGACGAGGGCGACGTGCCCTGACCGAACTTCGTGTGGGCGCTGCAGGTGATCGCGCTGAGGTACGGAACCGGCCAGTCGATACTATCCGGACTCGTCTCTGCATATATCAAGTCGTGTGGGCATCGATGACTGCGTCAAAGCCTTTCTCGTCTTTCTCCTCCTCAGCTCGTTCATTCTCCATGGTTCTCTCACTTCCAGTGGCTGCATTTCTTTCCGCGGCGGTATACGCCATCTCGAAGACCTTTCTGCGGGACCTCATCGTGCCGTCTGCGTTCAACTGGAAGAACCTTCCGGGACCCGAAAGCCCTTCATGGTGGGGAGGTAAGCTTTACTCAGTCTCTTTTCCAAGAATGCATACTGACGTTAGATCATACAGGCCATCTCGAAGCTCTCTTCAATCGACAAGGCTGGAAGTACTGGAAACGGCTAGCGGAGACCTACGGCACCACCTTCCTGGTTTCCGGACCCATGGGTGTATGTTCCACTGCCGTTCATAGCATGCAGCGGCAATCTAACCACTCGGGTGCCACCAGGAACAAATCTTGATTGTCCACGACCCCAAAGCTCTGCACAGCATTCTCATCAAGGATGTCGAGAACTACCCAAAGCGCATACATCCCTCAGAGTACGCTTTTTGCCACCTTACAGTTCCACAGGGCTCTCTAACAAATATGTTGGATGCACAGCGACTTCATGGTCTTCCTGGGACCCGGTCTCCTCAACACGGAAGGCCAGCAACACCGCCGCCAGCGCAAGATGCTCAACCCCGTGTTCTCTGCCGCCCATCTCCGCCATATGAACGGTCTCTTCCACGACATCACGGATAAGGTTCGTCGTATAGCGTCGCTTCCGCCCCCCCTGCCTCGTCGCTTACGAGGATGGACAACGTGCGTTTGCAGATGTGCGCAGGTATCAAGAAACGCATGAACAAGGGATCGTGGCAAACCATCGACATCAACGGGTGGATGGCCCGCACCACGCTCGAGATGCTCGGGCAGGCCGGGCTGGGGTACTCGTTCGACAACTTCATCGAGGACTCCTCCGACGCGTACGGCGAGTCACTCAAGAACTTCTTGTGAGCTCCCTCCCCACTCGCATTGCAACCCCGTGCTGCCAGTCGATGTGCCGCTGACACTGACCTATCTGTCTGCGACACAGCCCTGTCATGGCGCGGTTGAGCTTGCTGGGCTACGTCGTGCGCGAGCTTTCGCGCATCTTCTCGGACAACGTCATCCGTGCGATCCTGCGCCGCGTCCCGCACGCGGACACGCGCAAGATGATGAGTATCTCGGACACGCTGATGCGCCGCTCGAAGGAGATCATCGACGAGAAGAAGGAGGCCCTGCGCAAGGGCGACACGGCGCTCACGCACCAGGTCGGCGAGGGAAAAGACATCATGAGCATCCTGCGTAAGTCCCGAACTCCCCTTCGTTTGGCGTCCTTGTGGGGCGAGTGTGTGTTGACGGCAGCACGCGCATACAGTCAGGGCGAACATGAACGCGACGGCCGTGGAGAAGCTCCCCGACGAAGAGCTCATTGCGCAGATGTCGTGCGTACCTCCCTCACCCTTTCCCGCTGAAGTACCGTCTCAAAGACATGAATCCCGCACACAGGATCCTGATGCTTGCGGGCATGGACACGACGTCGAACGCGCTCTCGCGCACGCTGCAGATCCTGGCAAGAAACCCGGAGGCACAGAGGAGGCTGCGCGCGGAGGTCCTCCAGGCGCGCAACGGCGAGCCGAGCATCGACTACGAGAACATCGTCAAGCTGCCCCACCTGGACGCCGTCTGCCGCGAGACCCTCCGCCTCCACTCCCCCGTCCACCTCGTCCCCCGCCGGTGCGTCCCCCCTCCTTTTATCCCCCCTTGTTCTCATTAGTTGATTACTAACATGCATGGGGCACGGACAGGGCGGGGAAGAACGTGGTGCTGCCGCTGCTGCGCCCGGTGCGCGGGAAGGACGGGCGCGAGATGGCGGAGGTGACGATCCCGCGCAACGCGCTGCTGCTGCTCAACTTCCAGGGGAGCAACTACGACACGGAGCTGTGGGGCGAGGACGCGCACGAGTGGAAGCCCGAGCGCTGGCTCAAACCGGCCCCCCCTGCACTCGAGGAGGCGCGCATACCTGGGGTCTACTCGAACATGTCAGTCGCTGCTTTTTCTTTCTTTTTCGTTCGTCGTTGTGGTCAGGATGCAGGGCTGACCGAGGTTACGTCGCATGATGATAGTATGTCTTTCTCGGGCGGTACGAGGTCGTGCATCGGCTTCAAGTTCTCCCAGCTGGAAATGAGTGAGTACCGCCGTCGCGTGCTTCTGCTGCTCGGAACTGACCAGTGGGTACTCATCAGAGGTCGTGCTCTCCGTTCTCCTCGCGACGTTCGAGTTCGAGTTGGCGGACAAGGAGATTACGTGGAACACCGGCCCCGTGTCGTTCCCAACAATGGGCCTCGACAGCGACAAGCCGGAGATGCTTCTTAAGGTCAGGACCCTGTGACTCTCGAACATAACTTAACACCCTCTTCGCGGATATATATCGTACTGGGTCATACTGTTGTCATTCATTCTACATGGACGTCTCTAGAGTTGTACACAATAGCTAGTTTCTTCTCAGTTCTCCCCCTGTATGCTAAATCCATATATTATCAGTTTCTCTCCTCCAGTTCGGAAGCCGAAGCGAGGGCCTTCTCCAGCAGTTCTAATGCAATCGAAGCACTACCCCATGAAGACTGGTATCCGCCACCTCCATGCCTACGGAGTCCAAAGCTTAGTGAGCACATTTAACCATCAGAAGGGACGGGTAACTTACCCATAGTTGAAAACCATAGGAACCTTCACCTGGCCTTCCCTCCCGGGGATCCACTCGACATCCAGCCGGATTCCACCTTTTCTCTGCGGGCGGAACCCACAACCTTCTTCCACTATAAGGGCGCGGACGTCCTCGACCGTCCCCCGGCGTTCTGCACGGATAGAGGGGGGAACGATCTCCGGGAACAACGCGAGGCACCGCTCGAGGATATCGGTCGTCGTCTCGGGGCGCGCAGCCGGGTACCAGTCGTTATCCTGCTTCGTGCCTCCCAGGATGACCTAGCAGAATGCCTTCCTCTCAGCCACGCCAACTCCGACAAATTGTGCAGACGCGGACCGGTACTCACGTCCCCGCTCCGCCGTGGGATGACATACGTCCACAGGCCCTGCTCGAGGTGGCTCAGCGTACGCCCAGAA
The DNA here is from genome assembly GCA_000338015.2 of Ganoderma multipileum BCRC 37180. NCBI lineage: Eukaryota > Fungi > Basidiomycota > Agaricomycetes > Polyporales > Polyporaceae > Ganoderma > Ganoderma multipileum. The sequence goes on from BACB01002886.1 coordinate 4,443, forward strand.
CGGACCCACGGCGCGCGGATGACGGCGACCTGCCCGCGCACGGGGTACACGTCCCTGTCCTCGACGCCGCCCAGCGTGCGCGCCCCGAGCCCAGGGCACACGATGAGGGCGTCGACGGGCTCGGGATCGGCATGTCCCCAGCGGAAGAGATTTGGGCCGCCTTCGATCACCTGAGAGACATGTTGCACGGACCCGCGCACGATGGAGCCGCCGCGGGAGAGGAAGCGGGCGAGGAGGTAGGGCAGGTAGACGGGGGTGTCGATGTTGACGGTCGTGAAGGACGTGCCGGCCGACGCGCCCGCGACGAGGGAGTCTGATGACAGTTTCTTGAACTTTGGGGGGACAGCGCAGGGTCAGTATGACGTTCGTGCGTGCATAGACTCGGGAGGGGGGTTAGAAAGGGGACGTACGTCGGGCATCCAGTCGAGACACTCGTCTCTGCCATCGAGCAGGTAGTCTGTCTGAGAGACTCGCAGGAAGCAATGTTCCGCTGGGCCCCCGGGCGCGGAGAGCTCCCACATTACGTCGAATGTTTCTCGGTCGATGGCTGGAAGTGTTATATCGATTCTTGAACTGGGGCCTTATCTGCGCGAAATGTACGTACCCATCTGCTTTGCGTCATTCGCGGCATGGCTGACATGATGTGCGCCCTGAAAGGGCGATTTCAGGAAGTTGAGTAGTCAATGACTGACGGAACGTACGGCCCAGAGACTGGTATAAGTGATCGTTTTGGGATCGCCAGGGAAGGTCTCTGCGACGACAGTGACGTTGTATCCACCCTTCTCCTGAATCTTCACCGCGGTCGTCAAACCCACCACACCTGTTCAATGAGAGGATGTAGGAGCCGGGGTCGTTTAGCGATACCGATGTGCTCACCTGCGCCAATGACCACGACTCTCTTCGGAGCGTTAGGCGAAGCCATAAGTGATCTCCCGGGGGCGAACGCCGTATACTGCCATACCCGCAACCTCAAGTGCCTCTTATGAAGCATTCGTGGGAGGGAGCATATCACGATGGCTCAATAGACCTCGTCTGGAACGTACGCAAGGGCCCGGGGAATAGGAAGGGTGCAAGGCCCCCCCGTGACGCGATATTTGGGATTGCGAGTTCTGTCGAACCCTGGATACTGATACTGCGTTCGGTCTGTGGTGCGAGTTTTGCTCCTCGTAACGAGAATATCGGCAAACGGCCCAAAGTCGGGGACCAAATGTGGTAGATTGCATGATGTTGTGGATATGCACAAGGGAGAGGACGGGAGAGAAAGAGATGTGGCTCTCACTACTATCTAGAAGTCCATCATCGCGATTGCAATGAACAACGCATAGAGCTGCTAGCGAAAGAAGAGCATCCACTCCGTCTACGCCGCAACAAATGGCCCCTGCCCAGTCGGTCATCGGTGGAGAGGGGTGATAAGGTGTCGGCGACGAGAGGACAGCCGCCCACTGCGAAAACTGCTCTTATACCGGCCCTGCCCCAAATATGGGAATTCCCGCCCTAGACCGGCGCAGCAGCACCGGAATCCGGAGTCCGCAGCCGTGCCGCCCTGGCCCGGGTGCTTATCCGGGCGAGTGACGTAACCTTACCTTGGCTGCTTGAAAGCATCCGTCCCTTCCACACTCGTCGTCGTGCCGCTTGCGCATGCGCCCTCCTTGGACGACACGGGTACATTTGCCCTCGCCACGATAAACTTAGTCCACGGACGGTCACCGGTTCTGCATGAAGTTCAACACCCCATTGCCACAACCACTTCCCAAGGAATGCCAGAAGGCAGCTCAGATCTGTGCGTCGAATTCGTTTCTGCCACCGGCACAACTTCTAACTCTGCTTCATCTCTCGCAGTCAAGTCATTTGTTGACAGCGGTAACAATGGCCTGGATGGGGCACGTCCACGAAACCTTAGACGGAAGAGCCTGACTTCTCTGACAAGCTGACAACAGGTCATCCCGCGAAGCGTTCTCGAGAACGCGAAGGGCTTCGCCATCTTCACGGTCTTCAAGGCTGGATTCCTATTCTCGGCACGGGCTGGAAGTGGTATAGTCATTGCGAAGCTTGAGGATGGAAGTGAGTTCTCCATTATCATATCCTCCCCACCCTACCCCCGGCGTGTATGCCATGGCTTGAATCGGGTGGCCTTCATCCGCATGTGAAGATGCTCTGCCGAGGCGCCACACAGCGCAGCATATATATCGATGGGCCGTTCTCGGCCATTTCTTATTTCATGGTTGCTCGGAATGCTCACCGTGTTTTGTAGCATGGTCCGCCCCCAGCGCAATTGGCTCCGCCGGTCTAGGTGTCGGCGGCCAAGCTGGTGCGGAGATGACCGACTTCTTGGTTGTCTTGAACTCAAGATCGGTAAGTTGTTGACTTGTGGTTAGCGCACTGAGGTGAACGCCGCTGACTCGCTCTGGTATAAGTAGGCCGTCGTAAGCTCGCCTGGTCCACATGACGTTATAATGGTCGTTCTCACGGGTTTTCCTTAGAAATCCTTTATGGCCGCCGGCTCGTTAACCTTGGGCGGTAACCTCAGCGTCGCTGTTGGTCCCCTCGGACGCAATGGGGAGGCTATCGGATCCTTGAACACGAGCGGGAAGGTTGCCGCCATGTATAGCTACTCCAAGACTCGGGGACTCTTCGGAGGCGTCTCGATAGAAGGCTCCGTCATCGTCGAGCGTCAGGACGCCAACGCCCAGGCGTATCGTACAGATGTGACCGCGAAGCAGCTGCTGAGCGGTGCCATCCCACCACCTGAATGGGCTTCCTCCCTGATCAAGACTCTAGAATCATGTACCGGCTTGCCAGGAGGCCGCAGGTGGGTCCAGGAGTTCCAGGACCACCTCCCAAACGACCCTTACATGTTCGGCGGCGTCGAGAGCCCCGGCCTTCAGAACGACCCTTTCGACTCGCGCGACTTCCCCGACAGCCCATCACGAGGCGCCGGGAGCCCCAGGACGGGAACACCCCCGATCGGCGGCAGCGGCGCGAACGGGAAGCTTTCGAAGAAGAAGAAAGAGAAGTCGTCGAGCATCTCCTTCCCGCCCCTGCAGTGGGGTCGCCAGAAGAGCTCGGGCTCGTACTTCTCCGACTTCCACGACCCGTCGCGCGCCCCCGCGCCCTCCGACGCGCGCGTCTCGACTCAGACGCTATCCCCAGAGGACCGGCCGTCGCCGCGCCTCGACCGCATGCTCAACCCCAGCACGGGTTTCTTCGAGACGCGCTTCCAGTCCGACTACCTTTCCGACGACCAGCTCCGCCAGCACCCGCCCCTCGGCCGCCGCACGAGCGCTGAGCGTCCCACACTAACCCCCGACAAGGACAGAGAGCGGGACAGCGACAGGGATTGGGGTAGCAAGAAGACGCGCGGGGCGGCGAGGGACGACGAGCTCGAGTGGGAGCCAGACAGCCCGTTCAACGACCTGCCCTCGGGCGCGTTCAGCGAGGCGCGCTCGAACATGTCGGACGCGACGTCGCACCGGCGCGCGTTCAGCGCGTACGCGCCCTCCTCCGCGTCCGGGTCGACGAGGAAGAGCAGCAACCCATTCGAGGCGTGGGCGGCGCGCGAGGAGGAGACGTTCGACGACGACCTGCTGGGCGCGGGAAGGTCGGCGGGGACGAGGTCGACGTACGAGGCGCTGGGGAAGCCGCGGATCGCGCCGAAGAAGGAGCTCGCGCGGCCGCTGCTGCCGCATGAGGGCGTCGCGAGGGCGATTGCGCTGTATGATTTTAAGGCGGTGCAGGTGCGTGCCTTCTTCGAGTCAACCTGTTTGTGGGGTTAGGTGGGGTTGCAGTGTATTTATAACTGATCTGCGTTCGTTCTTCGTTCTTCGTGCGCTTGCAGGCTGGGGACCTATCGTTCAACAAGGGACAGGTGATTACTGTCACGGAGAAGAGCGAGGACACGAATACATGGTGGACGGGGAAGGTCGACGGCCGGGAGGGCATGTTCCCTGCCAACTTTGTGGAGGTGGTGTAGAACGGGGGTGGCTGAATGTTTGTTCTATTATATCTTTCTGTTTGGATTCCTTGCTTACCTGTATCTCGTGCTCGTTCTTGGTTTACTGATGTTGTCGGACTGTGCTTGTTCGCTGCCGCCATGTTGTACTATCTTATTCGGCCGCTGGATGGCGGCTGTATGCTTGCATGTACTTATGTACGTACACCGGACTGTACTGCTAGATTCATCTTACTCTCGGAATGTAGCTTCCCCTCTCCGGTATCATCCATCTTGTTATCTGAACGCCGGTAATGCCGTAGTCTCGTAAGGGCGGTCGAAAAAGGTTTGAACCGTCACCAGATATTTCGAAATCCGGTCTCGTGTACTCACCGGAGAGGCGGATTCAATCGCCAGCGTAATGCGTGCTCATGTCCCTGAACGCGATCATCGTCAGGCTTCTGATTGATCTGATTGGTAAAAACCAATGCGGTTCGACGGTATTCTCCCCCCCTGGAAGGAACGAGAAACTCGAACGGAAGTCGAACGACTTTGGTATGTGAACCTGCTTTCCCGGGATGGTTATGAGACGCGTTAAAGGCTGACACAATGCAGAGTCGAGCGGACATAGGCAGCCCGTCCGCGGTCGTGTACAGTCAGTATCATAGCACCTGCGGGCGCCGGCGGCGCATAACAGTCAAATTCTCCGTACCGATTCGAAGGACCAAGTCCCACGAGCTGGTGGTGCTTACTGACATGCGGCGAAGGTTCGCCCGCACAATTCTCGTAAACCCGACACCAGTGTAGTGGCGCGTAAGTTGCAACTGGTGGCTCTTGGGCTAGAGGTGGAATGCAGGGGTTGGTCGGCGTCGACGTCGATCCGTTGCAATATACACTTGGAGGTCGATAGCACATTTTTGAAACTGGATTTCGTAGCTTTGGGGGACAGCCCGAAACCCACGCCGATTAGTATGCAAAGGTTTGCAACGAAACCACACTCACCGGGCTGAGCTCTAGCATATCGAGGACACTGGGGTTAAGGCTGTGTGGCGAATGATGCTCCAATGCGCTGGACGTGTCGGAGGCGGCGGCGTTGATACTTTCTAACTGTATTGGCAGTCTGCTCGGAAATTAGCTTGAGTTGGGCGGGGGAAACGACCCCGCGGGTTCACACGAAGGCAACGCAGCATGCAAATTCTTTGGAGGGATGGTTTTCGGCCAGCCTTCGGTGCATGAAATAGAAGCATGTATGTTAAACGGCATTGATCATGGTAAATCTGCGAATATTCTTAGACGTCTGATTTCAATGACCCGCGGAAAAAGATCCGAGCTAGTTGCAGGCCAGCAAGAATGGTGGGCTGCCTGCAAGGGGGTCGCCGGCGTTGAAGGCAATGGAAGCTGGAGAGGAGTCGGAGGACGAAGTTGAGTAGAGATGGGCGCTCCGTGTGCGGGGTGGGAGCTATCCGAATGAGAAAAAGAGGAAAGTGGTCCGATGTACGAGCGCCTAACCCAAAGAGAGCGCAGGAGAGGCGCGTCGTACAAGAGTACCTTCTTGTCTCCTGCCACCATGTCCACCCCACCTCCGTCCGAGAGCTCGAGCTCGTCGTCTACTAATTCCCCCTCTCCGACTACCCCACACGCGGAACTGAAGTCGGACCCCAGCGAAGCGCTCGAATTCCTCCTCCAGACCATGGTCGCGCAGGCGCAGTCCCAAGCTCAGAACGGCGACTCGTCCTCCTCTTTCGATTCCTCTACCCAACCGGACTGGTCGCAGCTGTCATCATGGGCAAGCGCAGCACAGGAGCAAAAGTTCGATATGCCTTCGGACTTTAACTTCTCGCTCCCCATGGACCTCGATTTCGACCCCAACATGGCTGTCGACCCCAGTGCGCTTCATTTCACCACCATCTTCGACCAGTCCGCGTTCACCCTCCCGCCCAACGAGGCCTCGTTCTTGTTGTCGAACGAGATGGTCCCCAATAACATGCTGTTCCCCTCCGGAGAGGACTTCGGCCTGTCCCATGTCGAGCCCGGGACCGGTCGGAGACTTAGCGTCACCTCGTCCTCATCTTCCTCTGGTGCTTCGCTCTCGCCCATCATGGAACCCTCCCAGGGCATCTCCGGCTCACCACCCTCTGATGTCAACCTCAGTGACCCGGCGTCGGAGCTCGCCCAGCGCGTCCGCCAAATGGCCGGTGTTACCCTTGCGGTTCCGGTCAGTGCCCAGGTCCAACAGCTCGCAGCCGCAGGGGGCCAGGCGAAGCTCCCCATCCCCCGCCTCAAGCAGTCCCCCACCCCTGCTCCGGCCCCCAAGCGGACCGCGAAGCCGTCCCCTCCCCCGTCCGAAGTAGCAGCTTCGCCGTCGTCCTCGACGTCTTCCCCGCCGTCCACTACTCCGATTTCTGAGCAGATGCCTTCCCCCGTGAACGAAATCCTCTCCAACGGTCCCACCCAGACCGTCATCGGCCGTCCGAAGACGAGCCACACGACGATTGAGCGGAGGTACCGGACGAACCTTAATGCTCGCATTACCGGTTTGAAGCAGTCCGTCCCTGCGCTCCGCGTCCTCGAGGCCAAGGCTGGTCAGCCGACCCCGTGGAATGACGTCGTGGACACCCGTGGCTTCGTCGACGGTGTAAAGGTCGCGCGCAAGATGAGTAAGGCGAACATCCTTGGCAAAGCTACCGAGTACATTCGGTAGGTATCGGTCTGGTATTCGTGCCCTTGTTCGGTTGCTTAACTGCTCGACTCCGCTATAGTGTGCTCAAAAAGCGAGAGTCCCGTCTGAAGCGCGAGCAGGATGGATTGAAGTCCTTGATCACCGGTCTTGTTGGCGGTCCTGCGCTGCTGAAGGAGTGGGAGAGGGAGTGGAGAGAACGGTTTGGTGGTGAGGAGAAGGACGAGATCGAGGATGATGATGTTGCAGGCGGGAGCGACGACGATGAGGGTGATGGAGATGACAGTGACGGCGACGATGAGGAGGGTCGTGCGCGCAAGAAGGCCAAGGTTGCGAAAGCAGGGAAGAAGGAAAAGCCCTACAGGCCACCTCCGCCGCCTCCAGTACCCGGCGTGCCTGGTGCTGTCCCAGAGAAGCGCAAGCGCGGTCGTCCTCGCAAGATACCTTTGCCCCCCACACCGATCTCCACTGCGGCGCCTTCTGCATCGGCTACCCCTGCTGCAATCGCTGTCCAGCCCATCTTCCCCACCGATCAGCTCATGCAGGACGCATTCATGCCGGTCAAGACCGAGCAGGTGATGCAGCAGCCTCAACAGCCTGCAACCCAGCAGTATCTCCTCGCTGTCTTCGCATTCTTCTCGGTGTTCAACTCGCCCTTGACGTCGTCGAATCGATCCCCCCATGCGTACCATGAGCATGCACACCACGGCGTCGTTCTCACACCACATCAGCCTACAGCGACCCACATCCCTGTCTCTCCTCCTACCGGTTACGGCCTTCATGAGATTGCTCAGGCTGCTCACCTACTTGTGTCTACGCTGGTGTTCTTCTACGTCCTGGTCCCGTGGCTATCTGGCGCACTGCAGAAGGCCAGCCTCCGTTCCAGGGTCGCGTCCCTGTTCTCACGATCCAAGTCTGAGAATCCTGCTCCGTCCGCAAGCGCCATTGGTAACCGCAACGACATCGCTCGTTCCATCCTGCTGGATGCACTCTCGCCCGCGGCCCGCGGCTCCGAGGACGAGCCCGCCCAGCTGTGCTCGGCCCTTGGTATCACCACCGGCGTTATCGGCCTTCTTCAGAGCGTCATCAAGGCTGCTCGGAGGGATCGGGGCATCGAGTTGAACCAGCTCGAGCAGCGCGCGTGGGTGCGCTTGGGCGAGCTTATTGCGTTTGATGGTACGTCCATCCGACTCACCGCCGAAGGATATATGCTAACGCGTCTCTAGGCACTGTTGGAAACACCACCCGCCTCCAAACCTTCTGGTGCATGTCGTGGCACATCTCCACCTTTGCGGCGACTACTAGCGATCTCTCTACGCTCGCGCTCATCATCCGTCCGATATCGGGCTCCAAGGCGACTGAGCTGTGGGAACGTGCTCGCAAGCGCGAGGTTCTCCGTGCGCACGAGAAGATCGTGTTGAACAACATGAGCGTTGAGGGTGCTGCTGACTGGCTCGCGAAATGGCGCAAGTGGCACGAGTCAGAACGTAAGGGCCGCTGCACGGCTTGCGAGAAGCGCACCCCTCTCGGTATCCTCGCCGCCATCCTCATTCGCGAACGCCTTCGGAAGCATGCCGCATCGTTGTTCGTGCGCACCGTTGTCCGCGCAGAGGTCGAGGCGCGCCGTGCCAACCCCGCGTACGACAGCGACGACGAATGTGACGAACCTGCATACACCTACGACGCGGACAAGGATTTCAAGGACGAGCAAGAGCGCATGGAGACAATCGAGGCGGGCAAGTCCATCGGCGGGCGCACCGCCGAGCTCGCGGTCCTCCTCGAGCGCATCTGGGATACGGGCTTCTTCTCGCAGGAGGACACCCTGCTCCCCGCATCCCGTACCGCGCACTGCCCGGACGTCGACGCGGACTGCGAGGACGAGCAGGACCTCGCGAGCCAGGACGAGGCGGAGATCCGTGCGCTCCTCACCGCGACACTCATCTACCGCCGCATCTTCCCCTCGACGATACCCGCGTGCACGCTTGCCGGCGGCGGTGCGGGTGCCCCCGCGTTCGTGCTGAGTCCGCCCCCGTCGCCGAGCAGACGCAATGCGAAGCTGCATATGGCGCTGCGCACTGCGCTCGGCTCACCTGCGTTCGAGAGCGGGGCGGATGGACGGCTCGAGGACCCGGAGCTCGGAGCTGCGCTCGAGGACGCTCGGGATCGCGTCGTGGATATGCTCGTCGACTTCGAGCGGGCGTGTCGGAGAGGCGGGAGGGTGTTTGACTAACCGCCATGCTAATATGCCATGTCCGCTGCACCCTGGTTGCTGTGGCGGGCTGGTGTGTGGTTTGTATTAGAGCACAGTATTGGTTCCTGTGCGTATCCGTTTGTGAATTGACTTATACGTAGGCCATCTATTACATTATTCGTTGAATACCGATACTTGTACGTTGTATTTTGGGGGCGAATGGAGGACTTGGAAATCATCC
>BACB01002888.1:0-34738 GCA_000338015.2 Ganoderma multipileum BCRC 37180
TCTACCACCTCGCCCTTCGATTAAAACCCCCTCAACAGCCACACTAATTGTACTTGACGATGATACCGATCGTGGGCTGGAGGCTTCCCTTGGACACGTGCTGAATGTCGACGAGCACAAGGTTTTCCAGTGCAATGTCAACACCGCAGTGCTTGAGCGGAGCGTGGCTGTCTGCCCGGAGCTTGGCCTGTATAACGCTCCCCGGTTAGTCATGCACGACCTAAGTCGAAGAATAATACTACTCACTAAGTAGGTCTGGATCTCCCGAGCAACGACGCTGGCCAGTTTGCCGCGCGTCAGCGCCTTAGAGCCTCTCCGCCGGACATGTACCTGGCGATGATACTGGGGTTTTCCAGGGAACTTTCAAGCCTCTTAAGCATACGCTACCCTATGAACATGCACTTGTCGAGGCGGGGACTCACGCAGAAGACAATCGCGAGCTTTTCTGCAACTGGAACGTTGTTGGGGCATGCCAGAGACTCTGCGTCTGCGAGGTCGTGATACTCTCCCTTGTAGGCGCAGTGTAGGCGGAAGCCGTAGTATTGAATGGGTGGAATTATGTGTGCTGCGCGACGGCCCTTCCTGTAAGGATCTTGAGGAATTATCTGTTGCACGCATTGTCTTCAATAGACGAGCACTCGGGTACCTCGCATACGGATCTCATAACCTCTCTCCTCTGGGACGGGGCCATCGCTAGTCATGTTCTCCTGTATGGCCTCTGGGAGATTCTGCGGGAAATGCCAGGATGCAGCAAGATCATCTCGACTATCTTCGATAACGGGGGGCACCTAGAGCATCCATTTCACTTCAGACTTCCATCCAACATAAAGTTGGTAGAATCGAACTCACTAGAAAATGATGCGGTTCCATCATGGCCAGCGACATGTGCGTATCGAAGTCTATGTGAGGGCCAAAACCATGTAACTGCTCGCAAAACCAGGGGTGAGTAAAATGATCCACGATTAGGGAGCAGACAGACGTACTGTATCAAAGTGGTCGCAGCCATAGTGCTGGTCAGCGAGATGGAGGAGCTCGGTGAAACAGCTGCCTGCAGCTGCTGATGCGGAGCCGAACACGTCCTCTCGACAAAGGGGTGTACCATGCAAAGGCCAGGGCGTAACTGAGAGTGCTGAGAACTGTGTGTATAACGGAGCAGTAGATTGAGAGAGGATGTAGTTGTAATGACGCTGCGAATCATCCTCCATGGTATGGAATGTCGGCGGGTAGCAGATAGTTGGATGTAGGGCAGACTTCCTGGTTCACTGGGGCCACGTTTCTACCAGCCGGCCACTTTTAAACGCAAGGATAGATCTTCCTGGTCCTATCCATTGCCAGAAAAGGAGTAGACGGTAGGAGTAGACTCGGGCAGCGAGCCTCGGTGGAGCACAGCAAACGGGCCAGTAGGCGCTATTCAGCGAGTAGCAGCCCCGTCCCCAGCCCATTGTCGAACACATGGCGGATGGGATATCAGTTGAGCAGGTCATAGGGAAAGAACCTCAATCGCACCAAATCAGCCCGAGCGCCATTCGCTGGATAAAAAAGGTGGCAATCGGGTCGCCAAGAACCCCAGGAGACGCAATCCAGCTACAATCCGAGGTGCGAATTGCCTTCGAACAGGCGCCCTAACCACACAATCCAACGAACGCCCAATGCTGATTGCCAATCGTCAATAGCTAGGCTGGCAATCCGAGCCGTAATCGGCTGCCATTGTTCAAAAGGGCAGCAGCCACACGGCTTAAAAGGGTTGGGGACCGACTTTAGGCAAGCAAGCACCTAAGGCCCACATGTCGCGCGTGTGCGATGCGCAATAGGCGATAGAGGGTCATCAACACAGAAGCCGACATGGCGCCGCAACCTTCGAGAACAGACGATGGAAGAGAACGTTCATGAGGCCGGACATGGGACTCACCAAAGTGAGGGCTGTCCCCGCGACAGATGGACGGCAAGCGAAACCCATTGACATGAGTCGCAGGCGAGCTTTCCCCGTCCTTCCACCTTGACTCGCTCACTCGACGCGTCAGGGTGTCCTGCGGTTGCGCGTAACCCGTATCTTGCAGTCTCGCTAGGTGCGCGTGGTCTCTTTCCCCGCGCGGCAATCGGACAACAACTAGACCGAAATATCGCGTTCAGTAGGATGAATCCTATAGGAAGTCCGTAGTGCCTGCCATGACCTCGCCCTGTCGACAAGCATGCTACCACGCCTCCATAGGCTGATGTCTGGCCGTCTGCGATTACCTGACTCCACGAGGGCTTCGATGGAGAGTCGAAGGAGACGGACTCTCGCGGGCCACGGATGGGGCTTCTGGAGACTCGAACGCAGGCGCGAAATGTTTCTGCGAGACGATCGGTGTCTTTCACTTGCGGCTGGCAATCTCTGTGGTCGTCTCCGTCACGGCCAACTGCCTGAAGGCGGCGTTGAGGTCGTAAGTTGTCGTCCCAGCGGGAGCAACGAGTGTGATGGTATTTGGGTCGACATCGTCGCCCGTCTCGATATGGTAGCCGGCAGGAAGGAAGACGTTGAATCCTTGAATGAGAGCGGGGTGCATGCGAAAGAGGTTTGAGACGCGCTCCACGACTCCGGGTATATCGATGCTAATGGGAAACGTGTGTGAACGAGCGATGACACCAGCGGGATAGATGGGATAAACGGGATACGAATCAAATGCCACACAATACGGTGGCCCATGCATGACGGAAGATAGGGACAAATTAAGACTCACATTCGACTCTGGAAATCCACCATGATATTCAAAAACTTCTCGTACATGTCCGGCTCTTCCGCAAGCTCCAGCTTGACCCATTGCAGGTAGCTGAACGCGCCGCGCATGTTCGGAGGTTGATCGCTTCCGCCTTGCTGCTCTGCGGACCCCATAGAGATAGACATGTGACTCCCATGGGGGCCTAAGGAGGTAGGCATCTCGAAGGGTTGGCTCAGCGAGTCGATGTCCATCGACAGAAGCGAGGAGGTGAATATCTAACGAAGAGCAGGAGTAGCGCGACTAATGATACGCCTTTTTCTCGCCGTCTATAGGGACATAAGGGACATTATACAAGTGAGGGTGCTGGCAATCGGCATCATAAGAGGCACATACCTCGTAGATTCGCCAGTGACCACCACTGAGTACTGAAGTACTGAATCTTCGATGATGTCTGCTCGGAGACCCGTGCCGACTGGAGACAAGGGCGCGGGAGACTAGAAATTAGGAGGAGAAAGGGGGTTTACGAGGATAAGAGGGTGGCTCGAGATGAAGCAAGTGGGGTTCATGATTGATTCCCTCAGGCTGAGGCTGCGGTCGCGGCATGTCGACCAAGACCTGGACAACCAGCGCTCACCGACGTCCCGACTAGACGCTGGCGGATTGGCCGTTAACGTTTAGCGCGCAGCATTCGCCTTTAGCTGCCTACAGAAGCCCGACTCGGACCTGCCGGACATGGCCGGACGCTAACCATCTGGATCTCTTGTCCTTAGGCCGATTTCCGTCTCTCCTTATCCTTGCCAACTTTACCAACCGTCAAAGTATTGAATGGGCTCCCCGAGGCAGCGATAACATGTCAATATCAGGACATGGAAATCAGCAAGCCGCGGCTTCGCGCGCTCGAATACACCACCAGTATCATACTAACTACATGATCATACCGATCGTTGATTAATCCCATATGTCCTCGAGCCCAGTTCCTTCTCAGATATTCCGGGTTTTCAAATCCCAGTTCAACTGCACGTTGACTGCACGGCACACACGAGATAAAACGGTACTCAGGATGTATTCCGTCTACAGTGTCTGCGTTGGCTAAAGTACTCCAAAACTTTCCCAACATCTCCAACCACTCGAGCAACCATTACAAACATGTCGTCGATGGCAATCTAGTAGCGCAACTAACGGAGCTAGCGGAACGGGTAGTCGTGGCCATAGCCGCAGCCACCGTCCTTGAACTGTGCGATGACAGGACTGGCACACTTGCCCGACTTGAAGCCGCAACAGCCCGACGCGCATTCAGAGTCGGACTGGCAAGGGCCAGTGAGGTGTTGCGTGCCGTGGCCCTCGTCGCCACCGCTGTGCTTGCCGCCTTTCTTCTTCTTGCCGCCTTTCTTCTTCTTGCCGCCTTTCTTCTTGCCGGTTTTCTTCTTGGCGACCCGGCGGGCAACCAACGTCTCGGCCGTGGTGCTGGCATCGGCGAGCTCGCTGACGAGCTCGGATCCGGAGTCAGCCTCCGCGGGGGGAATGGCGGTCGCGGCGACGACTGGAGATACAAGCAGGCCAGTGAGCACACTACCCATTCTAGGCGGCGAGGGAAGACTCACCGCTGACGAGAGCGAGAGCGATGATAACGGAGAAACGCATGTTTGCAAAACGAGTGCGGGGGTCCTGCACAATGAGCCGGTGAGCGATGCGTCCTGACCAATGCCAGATTCTCCGATATACGTACGTTCGAAGATGGAAGTCGTTAATGAGTTCGTTAGGAAAGAGAGAGTGGCAGGCAGGAGACTTCACACAACCCGTGTGTGAGTAAAAAAGCGGATGGGAGAAAGGGAATGAGGTGACCGCGTCGATGTTCTCTCCCTTAAATACTTACCAGCGACCCTTGAGCCCAAAGGGAGGGTGGAGGCGCAGCACATGATCGTCGCTGGAAATCCAAGCACGCAGTGGCGCTGCATTGGTTCGTATGTCCAGAACGGGTCACTTCCACAACGGTGGCAAGCCTTGGCAAGCCCGAAAATGAGTTGTGTGCGCGGTCGTTGAGCGGACTTGCGAGGTCATGAACTCCACTCACAGCTGGCAACTTTTGATCTCGGCCGCGAGAGTCAACTCCCGCGACGTCTGACAACCGGTGGCCAGGGCGACAAGTCGAAGCTTGTGGTTTGTTTTTAACTGCTATGTCCGTAGGATGCCAGTTGGCTTGGTGGCGAATGAGGGGCTGTGAGGTGGAGGACAGGATAGTGACCGAATCGACGCTGATCCGTCTGTGTCACACGAGCTCAGGGCCAACAGCTGGACAAGCACAGTATAACATTGGACCGAACGACGATACGCGACGAGTGGAGCAGGATGGAGGGCAGATGGGAGCAGGATGGAGGCTGATGGAGGTTGGGATCCCAAGTGATTGAGCACCAGACTCACCGCCACCGCCGAGTGATGGGAGGCACAGGTTCGGTTCGGGGTCACAATGCAGTTGTACAACGGTACTTATGTGTTCGGACATCATGCATCATCCAGGAATCATATGCATGGGGAGCTCTGTTCAATTCATTCATTTTCTATTAGTCGCCGGCGCCGATGTTGTTCGGAGTGGCCGTTAAACCAGCGACCTAGCAGCCTACCCCAAACGTTCGAAGCTATTACGGAGATCCGGCCAGCTAGAAAGTGATCAATATGCTTTCCATACTGGTGCTCTAATATTAAGAGGTTCGGCCTTTATTGAATATCGCCAGCTTTAGGTGGGTTTCAACACGCCTCAACGCCAAGGCGTTGGAGCCCGGGATTGATGATCACAGTCGAACCTCGTAAGTAGGACCTGTAACTTACAGTATGTACTTACTCTTGGTGGTTTTAGGGTTAGAGATCTTTGGTAATGAGCCGCAACTTCGCAACGGTAACTTCAAAAATCGCCGCGCCAAGCAGTGCCCGACACCGAAGATCGGAGACTCGACTCGCGATAGGCAAGGCGATAAGGGCCAAGTCTGCAAAGTTGCTGCAAACGGCCTGGGGGGGGCGTTGAGGCCTACACTCGACGGCATCTGGCCTCAACAGCCAGGGTTAACTATTGGGCATTCGTCAACCAAAGTCCTTGCAACCAAGACTACCATGGACTCGTGGGGGAAATCTATGTACACACTGAGCGCGCCCTGCGCAGCTCCTCTCGAAACACCTGTCCGTCGCGAGACCTCGTACCATCTAGATCCTGTAGATTCTAGTCTTCGAATCTAAGTCACATCTAACCAGACTTCGAGCAGTCCTCCGGCGGGGTGGTCTGCCCGTCACTTTCAGCCCCGCCACGGTCCTTGGGCTTGCGCTTAATGCGCGCAAAGATGCCGACCTCGGGGTCGCGGATGAAGTTGATGATGACCATCGGCCAGGACGGGTGCGAAGGTATCGTGTCGTAGAACTCCGGCGCGAGCGCGCGGAGGGCGGGGAGGCGCGTCCATGCCACCGATGGGAAGTCGTGGTGCTCGTTATGGTATCCAACCTAATGGATATCAAGTAAGGTCAGCAATCAGAAAACGGAATCGCTACAGCGGGTAACGCACGTTGTACGCAAGGATATTGAGCGGGCCGTAGTACGAGTACGTCTCTTGTTGGAGGCCGTCCCAGACGTAATGCTCCGCGATGAAATGGCCTGAGAGGGGGTGAAGGCTTCCTGCGAAGAAGCTAGACGCGAGGAGGTATATGAAGGGGTAAATCCCGAAAGCTTTCACGAGGGCGTAGTCGAAGACGAGTTGGGTAACGAGGTTGACGAAGTGCCATTGCGTGAATGCCTGCGTGCGCACGAAGCCCGGGCGAAGCGCGTAGAAGAATATTTGGAATGTCCTGCGCGACGTGGCAACAATGTTAGCAGGTCGATGATGACAAGTGAGGGGATACGAACATACGCGAAGAAGACCTTCCCGAGCACATTGTTCAAGAGGATGAGCTCAATGTTGGTGGGCAAGTCAGTGTCGATGCCGTCCTCGCCGAGGAACTTATGGTGCTCGATGTGATACCTCTGTGACACCGTCTTTCTTCAGCAGAGATGCCTCAACGACATGCATAGAGGACGGACCTTGAACGCCGCGGAGTAGGGGATGCCAATTGGCAAGTTCGCGAACACCGCAAGGGCTTTATTCATTCTAGGGCTCCGGAACGCAAGGTTGTGCGTAATTTCGTGAATGGCGAGGAAGAGGTTGTGGTTCGCTGTGCCGCCGATGACATACGCAGCCAGGACAAAGAGTGGGGATAGTGGGTGTGTATGGCGAAGGAGGATTGCGGTGGCGAGTTGCAGCAACACGACGCCGAGGACAACCCATTTTGTTATGGGCTCGTGGCCCATGAGTTTCGTCACCTGGGAGCACTGTGAGTACTTGTCCACGCGGTCCACTAGGGGAATGGGAACGGACGGAGACGGGGACGCGGGATAGACGGGATGGCAGAGTAGAAGAGTGGATGGGAAGAGAAAAAACATACCTCTGGGTGGGCCTTCATAATTGCCATCCTCCGTGTTCTATGTGGCTCCTCCGTCATGAGCCAGAGAAAGTCCGAAGGGTCCTGCGGGGGACCGGCGAACCGCGTCCCATCGTCCTTCTCGGTCGGGCTGGGCACCTCTGTCCGGCGGGGAGAACGACCCTCGGTGAGCGAGTCCGCGCCTCCGAAGTAACTGTAGTCTGTGCGTGCATGCAAAAAGGCCCAATTGGGGTATTCCCGGAATCAGCGATGATTTCCCGACATGACGGAGCAGGACAAGATTGAGGTAGCGGGGCGATAGAGTTTGTGGGGTGGTGCACTTACCAATGGACTTGTCCGCCTGTGCACCCATCGTTCCAAAGAGGGATGGGGAGAGACGGAGAGAGGAGAGGCCACAACAGTCGACACCGCCTGCTGCGGCCTCTGCTGATATTCCAGTGCCGCGTTCGTGGCACCACTTTCCCCGGCCAGGCCGGTCCGGATATGCCGAGTGCCTGTTGTTTGCCTCTGTTGTCCAAAGCCTTCTGATCCTAACAATGCCAAACAACCTTCTTGGGCAGTGCGACCACGTGGGTCAGTTCGTGGGTCACAGCCTCTCTTCCCAACCCGAATGACAGACTCCAAGTCGCAACTTACAGTAACCTCGCATCGATCATATCTAAGAAGCGTGTATCATTCAGGCCTCTGATGCCCGATATCCCGAATCCATTCCACTGACACCGATGTCGTAGGATAATAGCAACATGCATCCAAACCGCAGCAACCGACCCCAACCTCGCGCTGGCTCATCTCAACCACCTCGATCCTTTAATGCACCCGTGTCAGATTCCTCAGCGGGGCGCTTGAACTTGGTTCGCAAATCAGCCAGAGGACGTGCATCCGTGAGAAATCCAGCCGCCGAAGCATTCGCCCGCCTCCAAGCGGAGGCTCAGATGTGAGTGTTCAAATTCCATTCCCGTGATTCCGAAGCTCCTCACAACATGATGAAGGGACGAAGAGGATCCTGAGCAAGTGAGTTCAGAGGAAGAGGACCCTCGCCCTCCCCAAAGACAAACTTCTGGAATCCGAATATCCAAGCACACCAGCAACGCAGCCCGCTCCACCCAACCAAGGACACATCCAGCGGTGCCTGGTAGGGAGCCACACCGGCCCACAATGCGCAAGCCAGGAACCGCCTCGTCTGGTCCCGGCGGCGCAACAGCGGGAGGGAAGAAGCCTCAGTCATCCTTCCCTTATATTACCCCGCTTTTACGACGTCCTACGAAGTCCACCCCAGTCCCCTTGCCCCATCTCGCCGCACAGGAAGAGCGGGAGAAACGAGGCAAGAAGGATAATGGGACGTACTCTGTGGGCACCCGAAGCGTGCCACGGATGACACTCGCATCGATGTCGGTGCAGCGCCGCGTCGGACAGTCCCCGCGGAAGAGCATCGTGCGTCCTCCCGCGCCTGCTGCGCGTGTGGATGCCAGTGGGTTGCCGGATGCAGTCACGCACGTCAATAGGAAGGGAAAGGTAGTGTTTGGAAGCAGCGATAGCGAGTCTGAGAAGGAGGTGTCCTCGCCATCTGATGAGGATGACGAAGCTCCCTCGTGAGTTTACCTAATTTCCTTCAGCATATATGCGCTCAGCTGATCTTAAACCGTGTTCGCAGAAGGCGACCTGATGTAGCCGGTAGAACCGCGCGCAAGACGCTCTCGAAGGGCGTTCGCAAGATAGCCAAAGCCGCGAGGAAACTTGCCATGGAGGAACGCCCTGAGGATCAGCCGCCCTTGAGGAGGAAGGCGCGAAAACGCGAGGGTGCTGAGGCCTCATCAGAGGAGAGCGACCGCGCACCCAGCGACACCATCGAGCTCACAGAGTCGTCTTCTGAGGAAGACATTGACAAGCTGCTGGACGCCTTCGATGCGCTCACATTGAGTGCATCTCGCCTGAAGCAACACCGAAAACTCCCCTTTCTTCTCCGGAACCTTCGTATGGGGTTCGAGTCTCGGTGTAGGACGTTCCGCGTACCGATTGGACCGGACGACTTTCCTACTGTGCCGGTGAAGGTCGTGTACCGGTGTGCCGTTGATGACAGTGATTGTGGGCATTCGGATGAGTCTGCGTCCGTGCAGGAACAGAGGTATCAAGAGTTCTTTGGGAGCCTGACCAAGTGGGCGTGCCCGATGTGCCAACTACACAAACCATTTAGAAACAGGCAGATGCTTGCGTACCACCTTACCAAGGATCATGCGGAAGTGAAGGTCTCTTGGGTAGGGAGGAAGTTTAGGGACGTGAGTGACTTTTCTGGGATGTTGCTGCTCACGTTATTCACCGATACACAGGAGACGTTGTGGAGGATTGATCTTGTTCTTCCTGGTGCCGACGAGTCCGAAGAAGACAGTTCCGAAGACAGCGGCCACGATGAGAGTGACAGCGATGAACGACGCGAAGCCCCTTCTGAGGATGAAGACGTCCAAATCAGGTGAGCCATTCCCCTTCCGTCAGACCCACGATGACCTCACTCAGTTACCAAGCGGGAGCCTAGAAAGGCCATCAGCGGCGACTCCTGAACCGCAATTCTTGCCTGGAAGCGACGATGAGGCCCTTCCGTCTGTTACTCCTCCTCTCGTTCATGCGGAGCCCAAGGTAGAGGACGTCAAGCGAAGGGACACACCGCCCCCCGTGATTAAACGCCACATCTCTCCCGAACCCGCAGGTCGACCCAGCCTCACGACAGCTACAAGACGATCGTACCGAGGCAGCCTCCCAAACCGATACCCCAGTCCTCCGCCCAAAGACGATCCGCTGGGCCCCGCTGCGCAGTACCCGTACCTCCCGGAGAAGATGGAGGACGGACAAGTGCCGTATTCGTGTCGCATCGGTGGTCCGCGCATTTTCGACCTGTTGACGATACTCCCCACACACGAGTTCGGGGTGATGGCATGGGAAATCGTCCATCGGGAGGAGGAGCTGTTCGAGATGGAGGACGTCCGCGACGAGGACAAGGTCATGCTTGCGCTTTGGAACCGGTGGATTATGCTTAACAGGTGCGTTCCGGTAAAATGAACGCAGAGTTGCCATTGACCATGCGTATAGGGCGAAGTTCATCTTCCACGACTACGGCGACGGTATGATCAAGTTCATCGAGCATTACTGGGAGACCATACACCTGGCCGCTGGATGGCGCGCGCTGAGAGCGTTTTTGATGGTGAGTGTCTTGCCACGTAGTACGCGGGGTTGACTACTGATTATTTCGTCAGATGCTTTGCATGAACCGATATCTCAAGTTCGAACAGATTCTCAAGGCATTAAAATACTACGAGTCGAAGACTGGAATGGATCTATGGTACAAGGATGCGGTTGAAGGCGGGGGTGGTTCATGATATCTTGCTCACTTTTGAAAGAGAGTCCCTTGAATGCATTGTGGTTCTTTGGATTGACGAGCACCTCGTTCCCTGGATTTATTGACCCCGAGAAAGGACAGGGATAATGCCAAGGATACTTAGAAGGTTGCCAAATTGGGAGGATGAACGGACGGTGGATATTGGGGAGATATTATGTAATACGGCGAGTGGCTGCAGCGGCGCTTGTCAACGTCTGAGTCTCTCGTCTACGTCCCGTTCGCTTGCAACTCATCTCCTTCCTCGACGCCCTCTGCGTCGACCCCTCCATGATTTCCTCATTACCCAAACGGCCGGCCTCGACATCACCGGATGCCGACCGCCCTGCAAAACGAATGGCCACGTCTTCCCCGGAAGAGGGCGAATTGGACGACGCGACGCCTCCGCCAGTGGCAAGGTCTCCGTCTCCTCCCAAAACCTCTGCGAAACCTCAGGCCAAAATTCCTTTTCCATTCAAGAAGAAACCCACGACCCAGGAGTGTAACACGAACGGCGCAGCAAAGGAGCGGCCGGGGGTGTATGAGCGAGACGAAGAGCGGAGATTTCGGGAGGAGGACACGCGAAGGCGGTTTGGGCTCCCTCCACGCCCAGAACGAGTCGACGATCGCCATGGACGTTCCTGGGCTGGGGACAGATGGGAACCGGGGCCAGAGAGGTACGACCGTCCTCGTTGGGAGTCTCAGAGCTACGTCCCCGATTCGCGCGGGTATGCCCGTGAACCTGAACGGAGACCATATCGATCTCCTAGCCCGCCTCGCCATCCAGAGAGGCGGCGACCTTCGCGCTCACGCTCACCGCCGTCGCCCCGTTCTGCTTCGACGCCTCGCTCGCCGTTGACTCCGAGCTCGGCAAAGGAGAAGCACAGACTTCCGCCGTCTCGACCCGTGGTTCCAGACCCGGCAACTTACCGTGCGGTATATGACCAAGAGAGGTGGGGTGACGAAGACGATCGCTGGGGACGCAGGCGAGATCCTCTCCGGGACGGTTACGACGATTACCGGGATCGCCGAGAAGGTCGGGGAAAGCAGCAACCTGGGCGTATTCGAGTGTCTGACCACAGTCGTTCAGACCCCGCAGAAACATACGCGCTCAGGTCGCCTTCGTCTGCCCGGCCACAAAGCCCTCCCGCACGCCTAATCTCACCGCGCGCAACACCAGAGAAGGATGACATTGCCGAGCCAGAGAATGGCCAGCTGTCTCCGCCACTACCGAACGGCCTTCCCCTTCCAGTGCCGCCGGATATGTCAGGCCTTCCTCCGAAGCCACCAACGCCACTAGATAGGCATTCTCCTCAACAAGTTCTCCCTTCGCTTCCCAGAATCGATTCTGGTCTTCGGACTACGGCATCCGCAGTCCCCCCGGAGCTGTCCAAGAAGTCGACATCTGATGGGCTGGCTATTGCGGCCGTGCGTCGTCCCAGGCGCAAACCAGTCCACCGCACCAGAGAACAAGAGCAGCAAGCGTATGGACGCGCGTTCGTGGGCTGTGGACAGCAGGGCGACTATACCGTGATGACGAAGCTGGGAGAAGGGACCTTCGGGTGCGTTATATTTCTGCTGACTGAGCTCCTCCGGTGCCTGCTCAACATTTCCGCTGACTCACATGTAGAGAAGTGCATAAAGCAATACATCGCGAGAAGGGCCATACAGTTGCCCTGAAGCGTATTCTCATGCATAATGAGAAGGAGGGCATGCCTGTCACGGCCCTGCGCGAGATTAAGATCCTGAAGGCCCTGCGCCACCCGTGTATCGTTGATATTCTTGACATGTTTGTCGTTCGAAGTGCGTCCGGACTCAGTTTCGCTCAGGTCGTCCACATTTGTCGCGTTGCTTATGTTTTGCATCAGGTCATGGCAAGGAATCACCGCTCTCCGTGTACATGGTGTTCCCGTATATGGACCATGACCTTGCCGGCTTGCTCGAGAATGAGCGCGTGAAGCTTACACCCAGCCAGATCAAGCTGTACATGAAGCAGCTGCTCGAGGGCACCGAGTATATGCACCGGGTAGGCATCCTTTCCGCCGTCTTCGTCCCGTATGCAGGTACTACAACTTCCGCAGAACCACATTCTGCACCGAGATATGAAAGCAGCGAACCTGCTCATCTCGAACGATGGATGCCTGAAGATTGCAGACTTCGGTCTGGCTCGCGCGTTCGACCCGAACATTGTGCGGATAAAGGAAGACGCACGAGGTAGGGAGCGCAAGTACACGAATTGTGTCGTCACGCGGTGGTACCGTCCTCCCGAGCTTTTGCTTGGTGCGCGGCAGTATGGCGGCGAAGTGGACTTATGGGGTGTAGGGTACGTCTTTGTCTGCTGACCTTCTCTACCGTATGCACGGTAAGTATCGGAGCCTGACCGTCATTTCAGGTGTGTGTTGGGTGAGATGTTCTTCCGGAAACCGATCCTCCCCGGAGCATCGGACCTGGACCAGCTCGACAAGATCTGGCAGCTATGCGGGACGCCGAATCCGCAGACCTGGCCCGAGTACGAATCCCTTCCTGGCTGCGATGGAGTGAAGAACTTCCAATACCATCCTCGGCGGCTACGGAAAACTTACGAAACGTACGTCTCTTGCTGCCGCTTTCTCATTGTTCATCCTCACAATCTCCTGTAGAATTGGTCCGGAGACCGTTGATCTCCTCGACAAGCTGCTGGTTTGTAACCCGAGGGAGCGCCTGACGGCCTCACAGGCATTGGACCACGACTACTTCTGGACAGATCCCTTACCTGCCGACCCTAAAACGTGCGTATCGTGCCTAATTTCCCGGGTTTTCCAGGGATGATCCTCACCCACCTGACGCGTTGCTTTCATCACGCAGCCTTCCCACTTATGAAGCCTCTCACGAGTTCGATAAACGTGGCAGGCGCCACCAAGCCCCCGCGGCCCCACAAGGTCCACCTGCCGACGGTATCCCCAGACCACCGCCGCAACCAGGAGGACTGGGCATGCACGGCCGTCCGCCTCCCCCTCGCGAGACATTCCGCAACGGACCACCTCCAGTCCACTACCCTCCTCCCCCATCAATGCCCGGCCCTGGAATGGCACCGGCGGTGTATGGAACGCACGCCCTTCCATATGTGCCCCCAAGGCAGTATCAGCCCGTTCCACCTCCTACGCTGCCTCCCATATCTTTGCGGCCGGGCCAACCCCCGCCGCAGATACTACATATGCCCATGATGGTTCAGGCGTTGCCGCCCCCACCACAGCCTTATGGCAGGCTTCCTACTGGCCTGCCTCAACGACCGCCCCCTCCCGTTCCTGCGGGACGACCAGGCGGCCCAGGGCCGGGCTATCGCCAAGGGGGGTACGGCGGTGGAGGTGAGCTGAACTACGGCTGAGCGTTGCGCTATGCACGCTGGCTGAATCCATACATAACGCTTGGACCCTCGCTGTGTTTTATTGTTATCGATCTGCACATACTTTGTACCTGGCACATACATCACATCGTACATATATCTCGCACCTCACTCTCATCGCACGTATTGCACATCACAAGGTATTGGTGTTCGTTATACACACATCGTCGTCGCTATTGTTAACATGGTCTTCTTGTCATCCTTAATCGCTGTACAATCTAGAACAATGTGTCGGCATTTGCATTTATAGAGCTTGTTCGTCGGCTTCCAACACTGGTGTCCCGTACATCGCTACTTCATCACACTCAAGTGTGGCTAGCTTGACTGGCGACGGTCCCGCCCTGTTGCATTCAAACATACATAGTGCAAAAAATAAAGTTCCATAAACATAATGATCACGAAGTTTCCAGGTTACATGCATGTGGTAGTTCTGGTCGTAGAGAAGGATTACTCGTCGGGGATACATCTATAGATCACTACACGTTCTGGTCAGTCCCGAGGAATATAAGAGCGATGCAGCGAACACAGCGAGCAAGGGAAAGATAGCAATGATACAGCATATATCGGCAGATGAGCGGTACGTAACGTAGATGGGATATACGAGCGAAAGCGCAGGGCAGAGACAAGAAGGATGCGAAAGAGAGATCAGCCGTCTGATGGTGCTGCCTTGGCTTGCCGCTTTGCCGCTCGAGCAGCTTGCTTCTTTGCTTGCGCCTGGACTTGGTATGTGAATACACGACCAAGCCATTAGGCAGTGGAAACGTGACGCACCCTTGTTCTGGTAGGTCGCTCTTTCTTCTCTCCGTCGACCTCTGGTCCCGACTCCTCGTCCGACTCGTCTGCCTCTTTCGCCGGAGACGTGGGTGGTTTCTCCCCATCGTCATCTTCGGCCTCGGAGTCGGAAGGCTCGGATTCTTCATCCGAATCGTTAGTTTTCCGCTTCTTCGCTGGCCGTCCACGTCTGAAAGGATATGTAAGTATCCGTCTGGTTCAACCATTAAAGAATTGCTTACTTGGCAGCCCCATTTGTCTTAGGTGCAGCAGCTTTGCGCTTAGCTGTGGGAGCGCGAGGCGCACGAGCTTTCTTCTCCTATATGACGATGTCAGGAGATACACACAAATTCCAACCCTGTATGCTGACCTTCGGTTCTGAAGCTTGCTTCGATTGCTTCTCAGCCAGCCACACCAACGCATCTTCCGGCAAGTACACCCTCTTCAGGATCTAAACCAAGGTTAGGTTTCATACAGATTCTCCACATGCTTGGAGGTCTGACGTACCTCATTGACCGCCTCCGAGCTAGGCAACGGCCGCAAAATGTCTGGCGGCAACCGAACTTTGCCCGGCCATGTTTCGAGATTCCACGAGTGTGCCTTTGCGTGCGCCTTGATGATATACTGCGCCAGTTCTGCACATGCGTACAGGTTCTACAAAACCTAGTTAGGGAGGTGGGATGCCTATCAACTTGCCAGTTCAGGACCTACCTCGCTGTAAGAATGCGACTCCGCGTCGCGCACCGTCTTCGACTTCAGCGCAATGTGGTACAGCAATGCAATGTTGTCGCTCGTTGCTACTAGATCTAGGAAGAACTGTATATACCTAGCCAAGCGTATTGTTAGTTTTGAGCGGAAACCCAAGGATAAGGCGACGTACTTGGCGATGTCCGGCAAGTACTCCTGCTCTACCCTGAAGTCGGGGTGATGTGCCAACAGGTGGAGCAGCCGGATGAACGAATGCTCAAACCGATCCAGCCTCACCGCTAGTAGAACATTAGCGCAAGAACGTATTATGAGGAACTCGAACCTTACGCTTCGGCATGGCTCGCAGAGCGAACAGGACATATGCTTGCGCTTTGCCCTTGACATCTGCCTCAGGGTCATGGACGGCGAGGAAAGGGACCATGTTGTACTGGATGGGGATCTTCCCTTTCGACAACGCCACGACAAGCTTGTCTAGGAAGGTCATGCGGACTTGATATACAGGATCCTGATACGAACGTTGAGTGAACAAAATCCTTTGTTGATCTCAGAACAACGCACTTGGATAGTCAGGGCGATTTGGACAAAATACTTTGACACTTCTTGGGCATAACCCGGGATCGTTGAAAGCCGAAGCAATGATGTTGATGACTGCAGTCGTAGTCGCGACTTGACGTACGGACTGCAAGATTACATCAGCTTCAGTGCGCGATGAATATCCAAGGTAGCGCTTACAGATCATTCGCATCTGCCGAGAACGAGCCCTCATGCTGCAACACAGTGGAGAACATCCGGATGACGGGTGACGCTATGTCCAGAGCCGTTTCTGACTCCGCATGCGCGATGCAGCGGTTGCGGCAGACCTTCAAGGCAAGGATCTTCGCACGGAGGTCGATAGGCATGGCATCGTCATCCAACCAATCTTCATCCGTGTCCATCTGGAGCCGTGTCAGTAGAACAGAATGATTACCCAAGGGATCCTTACCATGTCCTCATCCACATCAGGCACCGATCGGAGAACTTGCTTGACAAGGTACGCCATGATGACGTCGCTCTTCTGCTCAAACGCGTCAGGCGCACGAAGGGACAGTTGTGCGAGCACCGCGATGTGTGCGACCAGCTTGTCCAGCTCGACCTCTTCCAAATCGTCCGCTATCGACTATGATACCGAAAACCATGAGCTCAACAACATGCTGATGCACTCTTAGCCCACGCACCTCAACGACCTGGGTGCACAGCTGCTCCCCGTTCTTCAAGCACGCGATCAGCCTCGCCGCAAATTTTGCATGTCTCGGGTTCGCTTCCATGACGAATCGCATGACCCGCTCGACCGTACGCCTGTCGCATCGTCAGCATCCACCACACCACTCATCCACAAACAAACCACACGCACTTGTCGCTGGGCGCAATCTTCGCATCCCACATCGCCGCCGCAGCGAGCGCATGCAAGCACACCTCGACTAGCCGCGCATTCCTCTCGTCCGCGATCGCTTTCGAGAACTCGCCGATGTGCGCCTTGTACAGCGCAGGGCAGTGCTTCGAAACAAATGTCATCCATGTCTGTGCCGCATGCGCTGCCTGCTGTGTGCGGCCCTCGGGCTCAGCCCCACCCGCCCACATGGAGAACGACTGGTTATTCTGGGACTGCGTTTGCGAGTACGCGACGGAGGAGAGGGGCTCAGATCCCTTTTGGACGCGCCTGATGAGCGTGGGGATGGAAGACTGGTTGAGGATGTGAAGAGAGGCGCGACGGAGGAGATTCGTCATTGTGCCGACGATGTTGGAGGAGGATTGCTCGACCCTGCGGAGGAACTCGCTCTGAACAGGATGTGAACCCGATGGTAAACTAAATTCGGACAACAAACGTACTCTGGCCTTGACCAGACCTTTCAGGTCAGTCTGGATGTCCATACATATCTTCAATAACTTGTATAAGCGTCCTTCGTTGAGCTTCGCGAATGTCTGTAGATCCTCCGCTGCCTTCCCCGGCTCGGGAAATTGAGCTTAATTCAACCGGAATGAGGAATTCGAGAAAGGTACCACTTGCAACAGATAAATACCGTACCGACAGTAGCTTTGATCGCCGCATTAAGCATCTCTGTCACGGCATCTTCGTTCTCGTCGATGACGCCGCCCTACGAGAAGATGTAAATCATTTTCCTCTGCTGCTATCTAGAAATATAACGGAAGGACTCACGTTATAATCTGTACATGCGGTAACGAACTTGTCATATACTGAGGGCCGACTTTAAGGCAAGCGTCAGAATCTTTCGAAAGAACTCCACCAGATTACTTACGTTCCCTTCAGATTGGTGAAACCCGTGAGTGTGTTGACGGCAACCTCATCGAGATAGCGCATAGTCAGCAAAAGACGATCCGTCCATGCGACCTCGTCAACCTCGGACCCTTTTGAGGACGATGAATTAGGGAGGCTAGGGAGGGGAAGGATGAAATCTGTGATCGTCTGCTCCACGAGAGCCCTGTTGAGCTGAAGGTGAGCGACGCCAGACATCGGAGACTGGAACCGACTGACTTGACTTCGCGGCTTATGGAAGCGCTATGTAAGATATTATTGGGAATCCACGAAAACTGCTTAATTGCAGCCGGATCGTTGTTCTCGCTGTACAATCGTCAGCCGACGTGATCCACAACTCGAGCAAGCTAGAGCACGGATTCGTGGACGTACATCTCGGGATATGCAAGACTGTATAACCGGCCAATCGCATGAAACGCCTCTATTCGGACGCTTTGCTGCCACGGGAACACGGGCGTTAGCAACCAAGGATCCATAAGTACCCATAAATGTCTCACCTTCTTGTCCAGTCCGCGACCGGCTACGTCCTTCAGCTGGTCCACAGAAACGTGGTGGAGCGCAGTCTCGTAGTCCAGTTGCCCGAAGAGCTTGCACACTGCCGCCCGAATTTTGTCGTCAGGGTCGAGAAGCTTCAGACGGAGTGCCTCCTCCGTCTCCTTGCGCATGTCCGGGAGGTTAACCAGCACGCCCTTCATCTTCTCTACCCATGCTTGACGCACGGTGATGTTCTTGTCGTTCATCCGCTTTATCCAGTGGATCCACGTCGTCGGGTACTTGTGCACGAGGTCCTGGCCGTGCTTGTCCGCGAACATCTCCCCGAGGGTCTGCGTAGCCATCAGGCGCAGCTGAAGCTGCTCGACGCGGAGCTCTTCCTCGAGCTGCGGGACGACGTTGTGGAGGAGGGATGGGCACGCGCGGTTGAGCTGCTGGATGAGATCATGGGCGGTCTGCACTTCCTCGAACTCCTCCTCTCGCGCACGGTCGACAATGATGTCGGTGAAGTACTGGCACACATGCCGCTGGAGCTTATCTGCGGTGTGGGTGCAGACACTAACGGCGAGACGGTAGGACGGCTGGTCCATCCTCTGTGGGCATGGCGTTAGTGCTGGGTCACACGAGCGATTGCAGAATCAGAGTGGCAATTGCGTCCAAGGCGAGACGGACTGCTAGATTGCTGACAGCCAGGAGGACTTGAAAAGACGTGTCGCGCTAAGCTGCGCACGCTGCAAAGTCATGTCCTCGCGAAGGGACAGAGTCTGACGAACAAGCCACCGAGGTGGTTGACAGGAGATGCAACCTTGACAATTGGAGCTTTCGCGTCAAGTTTTGCGGGAAACAAAAGACAACCACAACCACAACTCCAGAGATCTACCGCGGCGCCATCTTAAACAATGAGGGATTGCGGAAGAGACGTACCGCGTTCTTGTCCGTAAACTGGGCCATAATGATCTCCAGCACTTCCGAAGGCAAACTTGAACACTCATCAATGAGCGCAATAAGGATATCCGCCATGAAAAGCTCGATCTTCTTCGCGAGGTCGCGGCGCACGAGTCCAAAGAAGTCGCGGAAGATGTCGACCATGAGCTCGTCGCCGTTAGGCAGGTCGCAGACAAGAACCACACTTTTGACGGTAGACAGAGATTCGAGGAGATGGAAGTATTCGTTGTAGTAGGCAGAATCGGCGCCCTTGAGACCGGTCGAGAGCTGCCTGAAGAAGAACTGGAAGATGTCGCGAAGCTCGTTCTGAGTGTAGGGTGCGTCTGGCGCGTAGAGCCTCAGGAGGTCAGCCAGACAGCAAGCGGTGTACGCCTTCACACCGCGGTCCTTGTGGAGGAGGATGGAGGTGCTGATGAGATCCTTGCGGACGGGAGCAAGGGAGTTGACGTCGACGTGCTCCTGGTCCATCTCTGCAAGCTCCTGGTGGAGCTGCTTGAGTTTCTTCTGGAGGGCATCGGTGGAAAGGCCCTTGCCGACGAGCTTGTCGCGGAACTTGAGTTTCTTGGGCGATGGCTGCCCTGCGGTGCGCGTGGTGGCCACCATCGGGGGCGGCGAGGAGATAGGAGCGGGAGGCGGGAGGCGGGAGGCGGGAGGCGGGAAGAGGGACGGAGAGTGGGTGTGACAGAGGGATCGAGTGGAGTCGGGGAGCGCGAGAAGGCGCGTCGCGCGTTGTTGTCCCGTGTTTGACCCGCGCGCTCTCTCCTTGCGCACTCCGCAGAGTCCGCGCACTCAAATATTCTGAGCTGTGGCTGCCCCAGCCATATCCGCCTTCTGGCTCGACGCCCTTGCTTTCCTTACTTTCCTCCTCGCCTTCGCTATGCCACCTGCCGGGATTCCACCAGCCAGAGCTCTTCCCTCCAAGGAGTCCAGTCTCTTTAAGGAGGTCCTCCATTACTACGAGGACAGGCAACTGAAGAAGGGTCTCAAGGCTGCCGACTCTATCCTCAAAAAGTTCCCCAACCATGGCGGTAAGTCGCATCGAAACGCAACCATTCGCGTCGTATCTCATATGCGTCGTAGAAACGCTGTGCATGAAGGGTCTGATTCTAACCCACCTCGGACGGCGCGAGGAAGGTCTCGAACTCGTGAAGCAAGGCGTCCGCCTCGACCTCACATCTCACATATGCTGGCATGTCTTCGGACTCATCCAGAAGGGCCAGAAAAACTATGAGGAAGCTCTAAAATCCTACACGCAAGCGTTGCGATTTGACAAGGTGAGAGGGCCTTACTCTACTCCTTGCATATACGCATCCTACCAAGGGAGGGTCGTACTTCCATTAGCACTTGTCGGGCAGGAGTGTCCGATGAGTTCTCACACTCCCCCTTCGCATTCCTTTGGCATGACTCGCACCGCGCTCGCGGCTAGGTTGGAGCGATCATCCTTATGGGCACCCCCGACCGCTTGTCCTGGGGTTGGCGACATCCTGTGCGACCCCCGCGCCTTGACGTGCAATTTTACGCGTGCGACCGTGCACGATGCAAATGCGCACTTAATCGCATTCCATCCTGCCGGATTCGTTCTAGTCGTCGAGGGCTGCTTCCCCGGCGTTCCTAGGTTACCGATTTTGTCCATCGGATCGGAGCACTGACGGTGAATGTATGCGTTCTAGGAAAACATGAACATCCTCCGAGATGCCGCGCATCTGCAAACACAGCTGCGGCTTTACGACGGTCTCGTGGAGACCCGCCACACTCTTCTCCGGTTGCGGCCTCAGCTTCGGCAGAACTGGATTGCGCTTGCGGTTGCATACCACCTGAGCGGCAACCTCGCGGAGGCGAAGAGCGTGCTGGAACAGTTTGACCGCATCGTCAAGGTGCGTACGGCATGCTAGCGCGACCAAATCCCGCAATGATTTGAACGAACGCACATTTGCAGAATGTGCCCGATTACGACGTCGAAATGTCTGAAGTGCTACTATACCATATTCGCGTGCTCGAAGACCTTGGGGAGTACACGGAAGCACTTACGCTCTTGGATACCAATGCCAAGTCGCGCGCGATCATCGACCGGGTGGCGATCCAGGAGTTCCGAGGTGAGCCGGGTGCATGCATGGTGAGTGGGCCGCGATACTCAAGACGGCTCGACCACCAGCGCGTATACTGTCCAAGGCGGGCAAGGACGAGGCGCAGCAAGCGTGGCAGGGACTAATCGAGCAAAATCCGAATTGCTATGATTATTACAAGGGGTATTTGTCAAGCCGCGGAATCGATGTCGGTGAGACATTTTTCTTTGAAGGGTCTGAAAGACAGCATTGACTTAATATGCAGAGACTATTACAGACGAGAGCCGAGAAAAGGCGCTACAGAGCTTGCACGACTTCTCTGAGCAGTTCTCAAAAGCGTCTGCTCCACGTCGTATGGCTCTGGAACTGGCTTCCGGTACGTACGTTACCGTCCTGTATCCAAAATAACCACCGCACAATCTACCCAGGTGACAAGTTTGCGGAGCTCGTCCAGCCCTACCTGAAAGACCGCATAGAGAAGGGCGTCCCCTCCCTTTTTGCAGACCTTAAATCTCTCTACCGCTCGCCTGAGAAGCGCGATGCCATCGAAGCTGCCGTCAACTCCATGCTCTCTACCCTGCGACATCCCGCGACCTCCCCCTCACCACCGGACGCTGACCCCACCGAGTACATCTGGGTGCTCTACTACCTTGCTCAGCATTACTCCTTCCTTGGAAATCACAAGAAAGGAGTCGAGCTCCTCGACGAGGCGATCGCACATACCCCCACACTACCCGAGCTATATATGTTCAAAGCGCGCGTGCTGAAGCGGGCGGGCGATCCGTTTGGGGCGGCGAAGAACATGGACCTCGCGAGGACGCTGGACTTGCAGGACCGATTCTTGAACACGAAGGCAGGCAAATACCGGCTGCGCGCGGGCCTCATCGAGGAAGCCGTAGAGCTCTTCGGGCTGTTCACGAAGGTAAGCCCAGGGATTATGTATCGTCTGCTTTGTTGCGCTTGTTGACCCTTTGTTGGGGTTGGTTACGTCGGCGCAGAAAGACGCGCAGAGTCCGTCACACGACCTCGAGGACATGCAGTCGCTCGTTTACCTGACCGAGGAGGCGGACGCGCAGCTGCGGAACGGCAACCTGGCGATGGCGCTCAAGAAGTACGACGCGATTCACAAGATCTTCGACGTCTTCGAAGACGATCAGTTCGACTTCCACGGATATTCCGTGCGGAAGTTCACACTGAACATCTATATGAAGTCAGTAGCCAAATTCGCATGTATCGGTTAGCTATGTCATTGTCTAACCAGGTGCGACGACAGCTTGATCGAATGGGAGGATACTTTGCGGTCGCATCCTGCGTACGTGCATTCAGCTATCGAGGCTTCTCGAGTACGTACAATCGCCCAAGGATGGCTTTTACACTCGATACTGACCATCGGAATAGATATTAGTCAGAGTGCACGACGACCCGAAATTAGCCACGAAGCCTTCTTCCGAGTGTAAGCTTTAACCACATCATCCGCATCGTCGGGCATCTTATCTGGGAAACGCGTCATCTATAGCGGAACTCTCAAGCGCGGAGAAGAAGGCAAAGAAGAAGGCGAAGAAGGCTGAGAAGA
This sequence comes from Ganoderma multipileum BCRC 37180, assembly GCA_000338015.2. Classification (NCBI taxonomy): domain Eukaryota; kingdom Fungi; phylum Basidiomycota; class Agaricomycetes; order Polyporales; family Polyporaceae; genus Ganoderma; species Ganoderma multipileum. The sequence goes on from BACB01002888.1 coordinate 22,761, forward strand.
AGGTTCAAGAGGAGGCCAAGAAGGGTGAGTTTGTCCGCCACTACTTCTGTGTACTTCTTTTTCTTATTCGTCCGTCCAGCGAACCCGAACGCCACGAACGAAGACAAGGGTCTCGACGTCAGTCCGCCTAAGGATGAGGATCCTGATGGTACGAAACTTCTACAAGCTGCAGATCCGCTTGAGCGCGCAGCCAAGGTCCTCAAGCCATTGGCAACTATGGCGAAGGATAATGTCGATGCCTGGATCGCAATATATGACGTTGCGATGCGGCGAAGTACGTTTCCTCTTCCCCCAAGGCTTTTTCGCAGTGCCTAATGGTCCATTGACGCACGCAGAGAAGTATTTGCAAGCCATTCAAGCATTGAATCGAGTGCATACGCTGGACGTAGACTCACCGGAATTGCATATCCGCCTGGTAGACTTCAAGCGGAGATGTACGTCGTACCGCCTGTATTCCCTGCCATGGCCCTGACCGCCTTCTTCAACACAGGGCTATCATTCTCGGAAAAGCCGTCTGAACACGTTATGTCTACCGCGTCATCGGCTATCCTGAAACTCTTGCCAGATGAGGTCTCAATGGAGGTCTTCAACTCGCAGTACCTCCAGCGCCACTCCTCACGAGCAGATGCGGTCCTTGCAGCCGCAAAGGTCTCGCGGACACTCGGTGCCCCCCGAGAAGAGGTCGAGTCTTCGCTCTTCAATGCGCTGAATGCCGACGTAGAACTGAGGCTGAAGGTGAGCCCGCGTTTCCGTTTGCTCATGTCTTACGGACTACTCTTAACATCCTCGCTCTCCTCATGCAGACCGCACTCGCGATCGTTGCCTTCCTCTCGGAGATCCAGTCGCCACGCGAGGAGGAGTTCCGCACTGCGTGCCGAAGGAAGTTCGAGCTGTCGACACTGTTCCTGGCCCCGGCAGACATTTCCGCTGCGCGGAAAGCCGTCGTGCAGAAAGACCCAGTGGCGGAAGCGGTAGAGGAGAAGGCGGAGATCATCAGCTAATGGAATTTGGAAAGCTAACACCCGCGGACTATATTCCACACACTGTTCACTAGATATCTCACATTGCGTATATACATGCCTCACGGTCCTTATTCCAGATTTACATGAGTCTCAACCGCCAGAAGCACTGAGCGCTGGAAGGGGTGCATTGGCGCTCGAAGTGGCTGAGGCGGAGTTTAAACCTTGTGCGATCAACTGGTTGCCATTTTCGTCCGGAGGACAGAGCTCAGTGTTATCGCCAGTCCGCACGCCAACATCCCCAGAACTTCCCCGCCGACGACACATCCGCCATGGTCAACATCCCCAAGTACGTCGAATCTATGTTCTTTTATAGTCTGCTAGGGTGCTGACCGTGCGTTTCGCCTCAGGACTCGCCGGACTTGTGAGTTTGCTCGGACTGGAGACGGCATTCGGGAGAGGAGATATTGACTCGGGATCTACAGACTGCAAGGGCAAGACGTGCAAGAAGCACACGTACGTATCCTACCTATCTCATGTACGTTTCTCTTTGTTGAAGTTATGTTGGCCGCCGCCGCCATCAGCCCTCACAAGGTGACCCAGTACAAGAAGGGCAAGGATTCGTTGGCTGCGCAGGGAAAGCGTCGTTACGACCGTAAGCAGTCGGGTTACGGTGGTCAGACTAAGCCCGTCTTCCACAAGAAGGTGCGTCTTCCCGCTGCCTGCGACGAAGAAGAATGGATGGTTGACGGGTGGATCATGGCGCAAATCGGTTTGACGTATAGGCGAAGACGACGAAGAAGATCGTACTTCGGCTAGAATGCACGGTCTGCAAATATAAGATGCAGCTCGCCATCAAGCGTTGCAAGCAGTACGTCGTCATCTTCGTCGTTGTATTCTCTCAAGTCGTTGATGTATATCCCGTAGCTTCGAGCTCGGTGGTGAGAAGAAGACGAAGGGTGCTGCACTCCAGTTCGTGAGTACCGTCATATGCGTCGTGACTTGAAGCCACGCTGACCCTCTCCATCCAGTAATCGTCTCTGCACCGTCTCCTTGTCCTTATCCTGCTATCCGTATCATCACTGCCACTTTCTACCATTCGCGCACTATGTAGTATGCACACTTCATGCATATGCGACGACACACGTCACAAAATTGTATTCATATGGGTCTGAAAGGACTCGGACTACAGTCTGATTGACTTGTGCGTGGAAAGACATTACGAGGTTGCGCTAAGTATAGCGATACAACGTGACGAAGCGAGAACTCATAACATGAAGCCATATCTATCCTACGACTCCCGCGATCGTGCTTGATACTATACAATATAGGCGACATAGAAGAGAACGAATGGGAACATACATGGACATACGGAAAGACGAATGATGATTCCATCGGGATTTGCATGGCGAGAAAAGAATCAACTACGACACTCCGTTGATGCCCTCGTGGTGCGACGATTGCGTACTGCTGACCGAAGGGCTCTTCGGGTGCCCGTCCGCGGGAACTATCAAATCACGAATGGCTTCGACCGTCTGCAGAGTCGTCGTCATCTTCGTCGACAGATCTTGGATGGCCTGAGTCTGCGTCGCTCGCAGCGTATCTTGCAGGCCCTGAAGTTGCGGGGCAATGAGTTCGGGAATAGATTTGACGAGGTAAGGTGCGAGTTGCTTAACGACTGCGTCTCCCATGGGTTCGGCAGGCTGTTGCGCAGAGGACGAGCTTTGCGAAATGTACGCTCGCACGGCCGCGTTCAGCGCGCGCATCTCCGAGATCATCCTGTCCGCCTGCGTCGAGTCTCCAGATGACGACGCCTGCGTGTTCTGCAACTGTAACGAATACACGAAAGTCTCATGAGCAAGACGTGGGAAGCGGGCACACCCCACACGACGCACCTCCTCGAGTTGCTGCCGGAGCTGGACATTCTCCGCCTGGAGCGCCATGTTCTCCGTCTGCAGTCGCTCGTTGTACCCCGCTAGCTGTGCGACTTCCTGCGACAGTCGTGCGACATGCTGCCCCGTCACCGCCGCGTTCTGCTGCAGCGTCTGCAGCGTCCTCAGCTGCTCGTCTGTGAGTGCCGCGGCGCGCGGCTCGGGGGGCTTCATCTGGACGTTGCCCGTCGACGCGAGGACGAAAGCCTGAACGTTCTCTGCCACGATCGCGTCGAGCTGCTCGCCCAGCGACTGGTCTTGCTGCACGCCGCGTTCAAGCGCGGCTAGACGATCTTCAAAGTTGGCGAGCGTGTTGCGGATCTTCTCGAGCTCCGCGGGGACGATTGCTTCAGCCAGGAAACTGCTCGCTTGGCTTGAGGCCATCTCTCCGTTCCCGTTTCCGCCGCCAGATCCAGAGCCAGATCCAGAAGAAGAGTTGCGATTGCTTTGGAGTTGGTTGGATAAGTTCTCCCATCGCGCATCGACGGTTTTAAACAAGAGCTGGAGTTGTGAAACGTATCCCTTGAGCGCGCCTGTTTGGTTTGCGAGCTCCTGCTTCTGTTGTTGGTTGTTATCCTGTTCCGCGGCAGGAGGGTGTTTGTTTGTGTGCGTCGGCCAGAACTTGGCGGCCGACAAATTGGTTATGATCTTCTTCATCTCGTCCGTTTTCTGCGCAAGCTGCCCTTGCAGCGTATGCAAATGACCTTCGATCACCGACCTGTCTTCGGCTGGCAGTGTCTGATAGCTGAAAGATTCGACCAGTTGTTTATAGTCACGAATGTCGTTCTCCATCGACCGGCAGTCATTATGAATTCGCGTTGCCGCTGCAAGAAGTCTGGTGCAAACGGAGTCAAAAGCAACGAGACACGTTGGCGATGCCGGGTTTGTTCATTCGATCAGCTTGCAAGCACACTATTCGACTCACTCGATACGGCTTGACCAGATCTTGTGCTTCTCTTCGGCGGAAAGCTCCCCGAGGGCTACACTCTGCGCGGTCGCTCTCGGCACCGCCGATGTTGCAGCCGCCACAGCAGTCGAAATCTCTTGCCATTGGAGCTTCGAGGATTCTAGCAGGCTCTTGATCGCATCCGGGTTCGGCACGTTTGAGGAAGCTTGTAACGGAGCTGCGCTTGCACTTGTTGCGCTCGTCGTCGCTTGTAGCGCGACCGCTGGTACAGAATTAGCCGACGCCGCAGACACGGAGGCAGGGGCAGGGACTCTCGAGGTAGGCTGCCGAGAAGAAACGCGGGTGCTCGCGATGCTCTCGTCTCTCCCACTTCCATACGACGCCACCCCAGACGCCGACGCCGATGCCACGTCCTTCATCGTCACGTCCACCGCTTCCGTCTTCGGGAACATCGGGCTGCGCGCGTTCACACTCCCGTTCCTGGGGCCGTCAGGGATCGAGCCGTACGGGCGCAGGGCCCGCGGCGCGCTCGCTGGGGGCGGCGTGCGGGCGCGCCCGCGCAACACGGGCGACCGCGAGCGAGAACTGCGCCCATACGCCCGCACGGCCGCTGCAGCCACATATTCTCGCTCGCGGCTGATCGACCGTCGCCCGCGGATGCGTTGCGCGAGCGGAGGCGACGCCGCGAGGCCAGTCCGCTCGCGGCTGTCGGTTCGGCGGCGGGTGATACTGCTGAGGCCTTGACCTGGGGATCGCTCACGCTTGCGGCCTGGGCTGATCGAGCGATGGCGGGCCGCGCCTACGATGTGATGTTGCTGGTGGTGGTAATCGCGGTGGTGGTTGGGGGGCAGGGCTCGGCCGGGGGAGCGGGGGCGGCCGACGATGAGCCGGTACTCGTCGTCGGTGAGATACTGGAGCGGGGGCTCGCCCGAGAGGCGGGCGTTGCGCCAGTACTCGCCGTCGGTGGGGTGCGCGAAGTAGCAGACTTTGGCGCGAGGGCAGCCGAGGCCACCATCGAGCCGCTTGTAAGGCCGGCCATTGCTGTCGAACCACTGGGCGACAGCTCAACGTTTCGCCAGCCACCATGAAGGGAAGGGGTGGGGGTACATAAGGAAATGCAGTGAGGAAAGGAGGGACGTACATGGCATCTACGATCCGGGTTGAATGGCTTGCGCACCATCTTGTCTTGGGGCATTGTTTTGTCTGCCTGGTTAACGTACGTTGTAATGGTTTTGATCCAAGGTCTGCACTGTGGAGGGCCTTAGTGGCACAGATTTGGCTGGCGGCTGGCTGTATGCGGTACCATGAGGGCTGAGGGGAAGGTGGGAAGGTGGGCACCCAACGCCCGACACCCGTCAAACGGGACACCTGCTCAGCTTACATATCTCGACGCATCTCAATTGTTGCATTATAAAAACATACAACCTATTCTACTAGAGTACACGTACGCTGTACAATACGGACAAATGCACCTTTGGGGCTGTGAGACCGTGGGCGCGCAATGGGCGGCGAATTGAGAAGTGAAACTGTTCCAAGCTCGTTGGGAAGATTCCTGTAGTGCACAGGTATATACTACATAACAGAGATCTTCCTCTGGAACACAATTACTTCGAGTCCAGTGCCTCCAAGTGATCCACCAACTCTTCCATTACAGACTTGGTTCGTCTATGGCTCGACCCATCAGCTACAGAGGTAGTGGGGGGAATTGGAACACCCGAGAATCGCTTTGTAGGGACGAGAGGTGTGGACTTCGGCTCGAATCCGGGAGCGATCCTGCGGAGTGCTTCGCGCCTCCGTCGCTCATTCTCGTCATCTCGTGCCTTGAGATGAGCCTCGCGGCGAGCAGCGTGTGCGGCCAGTGTGGATCTTCGTGAGGCTTCCACTGTGAGGACATGGGGCTCGAGGGTGAATGGATATACGAACTACGCATCGGGAACGCTCGTAAGCTCGAAGGTCAATTGATCGGTCTGACTCTGTACCCACATATGCGGTCACGCTGTCAGGCAGAGGATGAATATCTGGGGGGAGCTGCACCTTTAGAAACTCCATCAGTCCCGCAAGATCTGCCTAACGACGCCGAGGACAGACAGGTCGAGGAAGCCGTAAACTGGGCGACTTGATCAGCGGAAGCCCCGAGGCAGCTGCATACTGAGACTGGGCTACGGATTATGAGCAAGAATGCTGCCCGACGTGACAGTTCACTCACATTTAGACATTGTTGATTTGAAGCCCAGAGACTTGCATGAAGCGAGAGGCGGTCGTCGTCGATGATGGCGGGAGGCAAGCGAGGGACGATCGGATCTGCGAGTCTGCCACTGCGTCATAGCATCCAAATCCGGCGCGGTGCCGGATTGGGACTCACAAAGACTCAACCCCCGACGACCCGCACATGCCCAGCACCGTCCCTCATGCATCTCATTTAACCCACATACCCTCCTCCCTGCTTGCATCTCGATACAATGGCACCAAAGGGCAAATCCTCTGCCACCTCTGGCACCCGCAAGAAACATGCGCGCAAGGCCGCTGCCGCTCAGGGAGTCGCAGAAGAGCCGCCAATGCCCAAGGAGAAGAAGCCCAAAGGCAAAGATAAGAAGAGCAAGAAAGAGCCTCGGAAAAAGGTCTATATCCCTCCAGTCAAACCTGCCCCAGTGCTCCCCGATCCCCTGGATACTCTTAGTCTTGCTCAGAAGCTCCCTGCCGAACTTGTCGTCGTGCTACGGTTACTTGGAAAGAAAGATACTACTACCAAACGCCGCGCTCTCGAGGACTTGCAAACCGCGTGGTTGGGTCGCGCAAGAAAGAACGAGGAAGGAGAGTACCTCATCTACACTTTGCAGGAGATCGTCCCTGTCTGGGTACGTCCTCACCGCCTCGCTAAAATGCTCAGTCTGATATTTCAAGTAAAAGCTACACCACATTCCCGCACTGTTCCTACATCCCTCAAGACGAATAAGACTCCAGGCCATCGGCCTTCACTCCTCCTTCCTCCAGATCGCCACCCTCCGCACCCAGATCTTCTTCCAGATCCGCGAGGTCGCGTCGTCCGACCAAGCAGAGTCCATCCTCGGCTCCTGGTGTCTCGCCGCACACGACGTCGATCGCCAAGTCTCCTCCTTCGCCCGCGACTCCTGGCTCCGGTACGTCTCCGTCTCGACCTCATCTCCCTCCTCGGACAAGCTCCTCCTCGATGCCTCCCTCTTCCCGCGCCTCTGGGAGTTCGCCCAGCGCACGCTCCTCGACCCCGCCGGGGTCTACCTGTACATCAACCCCCCACAGCCGGCGATCCCGGTCCAGAGCCCTGGAAAGAGGGGCAGCGGACGCGGCACCCCAGTGCGCCGCGACGAGGAGTCGAGCGCGCGCGCGAAGGCGGACGAGGACGAGGAGAACGAACAGGACAGGAAGGCGCGGCTGCGCGTGGGTGCATTCGGCGCGACCGAGTGGGTCCTGAGTGGGTGTCCTACGTCTCTCGTGGAGCGCATGTACATGTATTCAATGCAGTCGTTTTCCCCTCTTTCCCTCCCCACTTTCTTTTTGCCCGCATATTCGTTTCTAGATGTGAAGTACGCTACACCGAGCAAGGCGGAAGATGGAGCGAAAGCGACGGCGGTTGAGGGGGTGGAGAAGGGGAGAGCGGAGGACGCGTTCCTTGGTCCGCTCGCGAACCCAGCGCTGTGGTCTTCGTTGTACTGCGGGAAGAATGCGCCCTTTGTTGAGGGCGAAAGCTTTGGATATGAGCAGCCTGTGGTGAGACGGTCGGCATGGTCACTACTGCAGACATTAGTCCAGAAATGCAAGGGTAAGTGGGCTGGAGGGGACACAGCGGCATTGAACGCTAACTCTTATTTGATAGCGCATCTGGACCCTCTGGTTCCCGTCTTAAGCAGCGCAGTGTTACGATCTGCTTGGGTAGAACTCGATCCGAATGTCAGAGCGGCGATGTGGCAACCGTTGCTTGTATTCTTGAAGGGTGCGGAACGGTCGATTTTCTACGCATGTATTGGTTGGCTGATCGAGTGCAGACCATTCAAACGCATGGACACTGGAAGCGGAAGCCGGAAGGGAGGATGAGGAGGAATCGGTCTCCGACAACGACGAGGAGACTCCAAGGTCTCCCGCAAAGCCCGCTCCTTCACCACCAGGCCCATCCCAAGCATATATGGAGTTCCTCCAGTTCCTCGCGACAGGATGCTCTGGATCTCCGGTGCAAGGATATCCAACAGTCCTCATCATCTTGTCTACGATCCCTTCCTCGGTGAGAGCGATCACGTCATGCACCACCATATCCGCCCACTTCTTACGATAATGAAACCTGCAGATCATCGCGGCGTCTTCAGAACACCCGCTCGAAGACCTCTTTACGTCCTTCTGGGCCGCCGTTGACGCGCGTGTGCTCAACTCGCTCGATCGCGTCGCCGCGTCTACCGCATTTCTAGCGTCAGTCCTTGAGTCGCTCGTGTTCGCCTCCCGACGAATACTCGCCTCTCCAGAAGGCGAAGCGGCGGCTCTCATCAATGGCAGATCATCAGCAGACGAAGCAGCAAACATCAATATCGATGCCGCTGTGAAAGAGTTTATCCAGGATCAAACGAAGCGTGCTTGGGAAGAACTGTCTTCTGGGCGACTGAAGGTCGAGGGACGGACTGCAGGCGCGGAACTGGCGAAAGCGTTTGCAGATTTGAACAAGCTTCGCCCAAGTGTGTGGTATCTGTCATCGATTATAACGCATTTATTGATGCGCCGTTGACCGTGTTATAGATCTATTCGACGCGGCTTGGAGAGTCGTCTCAACCTCGATCCTTGGCTCCCTTTCACCAACCACGGAGGCAGTCTCAGTACCAGCGTTGGTGCCAGAGCTCCTACAACAATTCTCTACGTCGCTCGAGAAGGGGACTTCGCCTGGAGATGCCGTCAACGACCTGCTGCTGTCGGTAGTGAGGACGACGCTGGACCAGTGTGCGACTTTGCTTCAGGCCGAGGAGGTGGACGACGTCCGCGTCTCCTCCCTCGTGGGGATCCTTGACAGGTTCGGCGAGCTGGTGTTCAGCGACGAGGACTTGGCGAAGGTCCGTGTATCTTCTACCCCTACAACTTGCGAATTTGTCTAATAATTCAATCGTTTTAGAGCGTGGACGATTTGGTCCAGTCCCAGACGAACCGCCTTCTGGCAACGATGCCCTCACTCCTGCTGCTCTACCTCAAATTCCGCAAAGACGAAACGACTGCATTATCTGTGTGGTGGCGCGTACTCGAAACCGTCGGGCGGAGCCCCGAAAAATTCGACGCCATGTTCCCGGCTCTCCTTGACGCCGCCGAGAGCAGACAGTTGCCGCCCTACCTTCGGCCACAAGGGGAGGAGCTTGAACAAGCTGCCGGTAGCTTACTCGTTGGAGCGGTCTACGGGGAGCAAGACCTATCTCGTCTATCGCTGATTCGCAGGCTTTTGACATCATATGGTACGTACTATTCGCAGCTCGTCTACCCCTTCTCACCCATAGTAACGGTCTTCCTTTGAAGAGCACTTCCTCCCCCGCGGCTGTCGCGAGAAGCTTCTCTGTACGGTCGTAGACGCGTTCGTGCTGCTACTCAAGGAGGCCCTACGCGGCGACAAGGCGTCCTTGGATACGTTCGCTCTCCAACTAAATCTACTACATGGCGTCGTCGAGCAGGATCCGTCTTCGATCTCGATCTCGAGCTTCGCATCCTCGTTGTTTCCACATATTTTCTTGCTTGTTTTCCTGCTGCCACAAGTCCGCTCAGTTGACGGCACACAACAGACAGTCGCTAGAAGTCTGTGGGAGAAGTGGATCGTGAACGCACCTGAGGAGGCGAAGGGCAAGACGCTCTCGGCGATCAAGGACCTATTGCGTGAACTGCTCTCCGACCCATCGAGTCAGCCTACGTACGTACATTTTTATACGCTTTCGCTTTGCACATGCTAATCTGAACGCTTCTAGGCCCGAACACTTGTTGCGGACTATCTCCGCCTCTCCTTTCCGGACGGAGATCGACGTTCTGGCGGACGTATTCCCGTCACGTGCAGAGTTGGACGCCATGCTCGATGCGCTACCTTCGACGCCTCTGGATGCGAGCTTGGCAGTTGTGGACCCTCTCGTGCCGCCTTCGGTGCAGTATCGTTCGCTCAAGTTCCCGAAAGACGGGGGCGACACTCAAGGTCTCACGAAATACGCACGCGTCGTCTACGGCCTCCTGCTATACCTCGTGGACGACCGACAGACCGCGAAGGAGAACCTTTGGGTGCTCCACCATTTCCTCGCGCTCGCTATCTATGCAGAGGAAGCCAAGAACTTGCCTGCCACGGAGAGCCCCGTATTCTCCAAGACAGTTACCCGCGCTACCCTGCAAGGCATTTTGGACAGGGTGCAACAGGCCACGACGTATCTTCTTTCTTCCACAACAGATGATAAGTGGCACACCACCGTCACGAATGTGCTCGTCAACCAGGCGGCTGCTTCGATTGGCCTTGACGGCGTTGGGCGACTTGTCGTGGACCTGGTGAACCACGCGAAGCGCTACGACGCAATTCGCGAGTCGCGCATCCTGCACACGATCCTTCGACATGCCCTCAGCACCGCGACGAAAGCGGATTCAGAGCAGTGGATGCTGGTCGCCCGGAAGCTCGAGAAATCAGGTAAGCATGTGCATATATGCGCGTCCTCCGGCTCCCCCACTCACGTCTATATCACAGCACCCCACACATCCTTCGCGATCGTCTTCTCCGTCACCCGCTATGCTCCTGAGCCAACGCGCCTCGAGCGCTTCAGAAACGAGCTCGCGGCGGGCACGCTCGGCATCCCCGCGTCCAAGGCGAACACGGAGGGTTTGTGGCTCCTGCGCAACCTTGCGGCGTCCGCGCCGGACGCGGAGAGCGACGTCGTGTTCCTCCCTCAGCAGCGCGCAGTGAATTTGATTAAAGCGTGCCAACAATGGATCACGTCAGACGAGGACCTAGAGGAGGACCTGCAGAGTGAGATGACTCTCGTGTTCACGAGCTTGGTGCCGATCCTGTCCAATGTTCCTGGAGGACATTGGGACCTTGTGTTCGATGTGGTTGAAAATAATCTCGAGGTGAGGGTTTGAATTTTTTGATTTTGTCGCGACGATGATGGTAACCAACGCGTTTGCAGAACGCCACACTAGAAGACCCTTCTACCTATGTATCGCTCAGTAGGACATTGCAGTTGTTTCTGGTGATAGAGGATTTCGCTTCGTCCAACAAGATCCTCAAGGAAGCGTGGTATGAGAGGCGATCCGCCAACCTGACCCTCATTCGGGACATTGTTTCTCACAGGCTAGGTACGTCCTCGTCCACACAAATTTTATGGACGCTAACACACTCGCAGATGACGGCAAGTTTGCGACCCCGTTATCCCATTGCCGTGAGCTCGCTCTGCAGATTGTCCAAGATCTTCCCACGTCTCTCCTCACTCGTGAGACGCTCCCCAAGATGTGCCACCTCGTCACCGACAGCTCCGTGGATGTTCAGCGGATGGCGTACCAGCTTCTGCAGGAGGCGGCGAAGAAGTACACTGAAGAGCTGGTTGTTGAGGCTGCTGTGGACACTGAGGACGCCGTGAAATCGGAACTTCCCCCTGAGCTACTGGATATCTTGCAACGTAGCTTGAACCAGGAAGAAGGGGAGGAGTACGGAGAGGTACACCAGCTCTCTTCGCCATCCTTGAGAGGTTCACTCATCGTCCGCCAGGATTGGTTTGGCTATATACTTGCCTGGATGGTGGTGTTCGATTTATTTACTGGCGCCGTGAGTCCCATAATGGCAGACCCATATTTTTGCTCACCCAAATTCGTCCAGTCCCTGAAAGTGAAGTCGGGCTATATCGATCAGCTCAAGGACCTGGACCTCGTCGGCTCTAAACTTCTCCCTGCCGTCTTCGGCCTCCTCGATTTATTCGGGGGCATGCCAAAAGCGTTTAAACTCGAAATATGGGATGTGGACGAGTACTATCTTGACCGTGAGTCCCACCTATTTACCCATCTATCTTCGTCTCAACTTTCTTACTAACTCTCGGGAAACCATAAACCCAGTCTACGACGCAGACATGCCGCTCTCGCTCCGCCTGCTCACTGCCCACCTATACTATCGTGCGCTTCTCATCGTACCCTCGCTTGTCCGCGCCTGGCTTGGCGACTGCCGCGACCGCC